>CAUYLG010038538.1:0-82528 GCA_963573385.1 Cacajao melanocephalus
AGCAGAGTTTTGTAATTTTCACTGTAGAGGTCTTTTACCTCCTTGGTTAGGTACATTCATTTTTTTTTTCAGCTATTGTAAAAGAGGTTGAGTTCTTGATTTGATTCTCAGCTTTGTCTCTGTTGGTGTATAGGAGAGCCACTGATTTGTATACATTAATCTTGTATACAGAAACTTTGCTGAATTCTTTAATCAGTTCTAGGAGCTTTCTAGAGGAGTCTTTAGGGTTTTCTAGGTAAACAATCATATCATCAACCAAAAGTGACAGTTTGACTTCTTCTTTGCTGATTTGAATGCCCTTTATTTCTTTCTCTTTTCTTCTATTATGTTGAAGAGAAGTGGGGAGACTGGGCATCTTTGTCTTGTTCCACTGTCTGAGAGAGTGCTAGACATCATTTCAATTTTCTTAAATTTATTGAGGTTCATTTTGTGGCCGATTATGTGTTCTATCTTGGAGAAAGTTCCATGCACCATTGAATAGAATGTATATTTTGCCTCTGTTGGATAGAATGTCCTGTATATATCTGTTAAGTCCATTTGTTCCACAGCATAGTTTAAATTCATTGTTTCTTTTTTGACTTTGTCTTGATGACTTGTCTACTGCTGTCAGTGGAGTACTGAAGTCCCTCACTATAGTTGTGTTGTTATCTCATCTCTTAGGTCTATTAGTAATTGTTTCATAAATTTGGGAGCACCAGTGTTAGGTGCATGTATGTTTAGGATTGTGATATTTTCCTAGTTGAACTAGGTCTTTTATCATTATATAATGTCCCTCTTTGTCTTTTGTAATAGCTGTTGCTTTAAAATTTGTTTTGTCTAATATAATAGCTACTCCTGCTCACTTTTGGTGTCCATTTGCATGAAATGTCTTTTTCTACCACTTTGCCTTAAGTTTGTGGGAGTCCTTATGTGTTAGGTGAGTCTCTTGAAGGCAGCAGATAGTTGGTTGGTGAGTCCTTATCCATTCTGCAATTCTGTATGTTTTAAATGAACCATTTAGGCCATTCACATTTAATTTTAGTATTTAAATATGAGGTACTATTCTATTCATCATGCTATTTGTTGCCTGTATATATTTTTGTTGTTTTTCTTTTCATTCTTTAAATTGTATTTTTGTTTTATAGGTCCTGTGAAATTTATGCTTTAAAGAGGTTCTGTTTTGACGTGTTTCCAGAATTTATTTCAAGATTTAGAGCTCCTTTTAGCAGTTCTTGTAGTGGTGGCTTGGTAGTGGCAAATTCTCTCAGCATTTGTTCTTCTGAAAAAGACAGTATCTTACCTTCATATATGAGGTTTAGTTTTTCTGGATACAAAATTCTTGGCTGATAATTGTTTTGTTTGAGGAGGCTGAAGATAGGACCCCAGTTTCTTCTAGCTTGTAGGGTTTCTGCTGAGAAATCTGCTCTTAATGTGATAGGTTTAGAGGTCAGCTGGTGCTTTTGTCTCACAGCTTTTAAGATCCTTTCCTTCATTGTAACTTTAGATAACCTGATGACAATTTGCCTAGGCAATGATCTTTTAACCATGAATTTCCCAAGTGTTCTTTATGCTTCTTGTATTTGGATGTCTAGGTCTTTAGCAAAGCCAGGGAAGTTTTCTTTAATTATTCCCCCAAATATATTTTCCAAACTTTTCAATTTCTCTTCTTCCTCAGGAGCACTGATTATTTTTAGATTTGGTCATTTAACATAATCCCAGACTTCTTTGAGGCTTTGTTCATATTTCTCATTCTTTTTTGTCTTTGTTGGATTGAGTTAATTCAAAGAACTTATGTTCGAGCCCTGAATTTCTTTCTTCTACTTGTTCAAGTCTATTGCTGAGCCTTTCCAGAATATTAAATTTCCAGAATATAAATTTCCTTGAATATTTCTCCCTTCACTTCTTCTATCATTTTTTTTAAAATTTCCTTATTTTTGGGCTTTATCTTTCTCTGGCACTCACCGATTAGCTTAATAACTAAACTTCTGAATTATTTTTCAGGTAAATCAAGGATTTCTTCTTGCTTTGGATCCATTGCTGGTGAGCTAGTGTGATTTTTTTGGGAGGTGTTAAATAACCTTGTTGAGTTATATTACCAGAGTTGGCTTTCTGGTTTCTTCTCATGTGGGTAGGCTCTGTCAGAGGGAAGGTCTAGGCATGAAGGCTGTTGTTCAGATTCTTTTATCCCACAAGGTGTTCCCTTGATAGAATACTCTCCCCCTTCTCCTACTGATGTGGCTTCCTGTTAGCTGAGCTGAAGTGACTGTTATCTCTCTTCTGGATATAGCCACCCAGCAAGTCTATCAGGCTCCAGGCTGGTACTAGGGGTTTTCTGCAGTGTCCTGTGATGTAAACCATCTGTGTGTCTCTCAGCTGTGGATATAAGCACTTGTTCTGATGGATGTGGCAGGGGAGTGAAATGGACTTTGTAAGGGTTCTTACCTTTGGTGGCTTAATGCTTTATTTTTGCGCTGGTTGGCCTCTGCCAGAAGGTGGCACTTTCCAGAGAGCATCAGCTATGGTTGTATGGGGAGGAAGAGGTGGTGGGCAGAGCCCTAGAACTTGCAAGGGTATATTTCCTTTGTCTTCAGTTACCAGGGTGGGTAGGGAAGGACCATTATGTGGGGGCAGGGCTAGGTGTGTCTGAGCTTAGACTCTCCTTGGGCAGGTCTTTCTGAGGCTGCTGTGGGGGATGGGGTGAGGTTCCCAGGTCAATGGAGTTATATTCCTAGGAGGATTGTGACTGTCTCTGTTGTTTCATGCAGGTTGTCAGGGAACTAGGGGAAAGCAGGCCTCACTCAGCTCCCACACAATCTGAAGGGCTGGTCTCACTCCCACTGTGCTCCCTGCAACAGCACTGAGTCTGTTTCTAGGCAGTCATCAAGCAGAACTGAGAACGTGCTCCAGGATACCCACCTCATAGCAGCAAAATCAAGTATGGCTTTCCTTCTTTCCCTGCCTGTGGAGTTTGCACACGAGACTTATGCCCTCCCCTGACTTCTGGCCAGGAGGCTTCTCAATCAGTTCAAATTGCTACAAAGTTTAGCTGGAGATTTCCTTCTCTGCGTGGCCTTTCCTCAGCACCTTTAGCTGCCTTCCTGGAGGACCTCTGTGAGGTCAGGCAGAAATAGGTTGCTAAGGGACCCAGTGAGCTCCCAAGGCTTTTCTCGGTGCTTCCTCTACTCCTGTATTTCACTCAGCTTTCTAAGTTGACTCAGCTCCTGGTAAGTTCAGAATCTTTTCCCATAATCTAGACCTTCAGTTTTCCCAATGTGGTTATATATTCAGGGGTGGATGATCTCCATTACCCACTTCCACAGTTTGGGCACTCACAGTATTTGGGGTGTCTCCCAGGTCCTGCAGGAGCAATCTGATTTACTCAGGGGGTCTGTGGGGCCTCTCAGGTATCATGATTTATTCCTGCAGTCGTTCTGGAGCAAAAATTCATGATGTAAGCCTCCATATTCTGCTCTTTCTGTCTGAGACAAAGCTGTAATCTGGTCCTGCCTCCTGTCCACCATGATCCTCTGCCTCTTCAATCTTCTCTAATATTTCTGACTCCCTGTTCTTCTGGTTTTCTCCTTTGTTTAGAACAGACCCTCCCTCAGTACATGTATTAGTCTATTCTCACACTGCTATAAAGGAATATCTGAAACTGGGTAATTTATAAAGAAAAAAGGTTTTATTGACTCATGGTTCCACAGGCTATACAGGAATCATAGCTGTGGAGGCCTCAGGAAACTTACAATAATGACGGAAGGTGAAGGGGAAGTAGACACATCCTATATGACTGGAGCAGGAGGAAGAGAGAGAAGGGAGAAGTGCTTCTTAACAGCCAATTATCTTGAGAACTCACTCCCTATTACAATAACAGCAAGGGGGAAATCCACCCCAGGATCCAATCACCTCCCAGCAGACCCCTCCTCCAATACTGGGAATTACAATTTGACATGAGATTTGGGCAAATCTTATCAGTACCCTTTGAGGATGACCCCTATTCTATCAACAAATATTGGCATAACACTAGTGATTCCTCTTCATCCCTCAAATTTCAATCAAACTCTTTGGCTTTCTTCTATCATCTATGCCAGTGGTTCTCAATCAGGGGCAATTTCACCCTCCAGGGGACATATGAAGCTGTCTGAAGATATTTTCCTTACAACTGGAGGGTGCTACAGACTTCTGGAAAAAAAAGGCCACTAAACACCCTACAGTGCACAGGGCAGCTCACCACATAAAGAATTATCCTGTACAAACTGTCAGTAGTGCTAAAGTGAAAAGCCCTCATCTATGCTCCCTGCTTTAAATATCATAGTGGTGAATGACTCCAAATCTTCTTTTTCAACTTAGATCTTTACCCACAACTGTAGATTCATATAGATATGTATATATAGACAACTCTCCTACATGAAATTAAAATAAAAATCTCTCTCCAAATTTACATTAAACATTTTAAAGTTCTTATTATTGTAATAAATAACTCTATTTGTCAGTATCCCAAACTGATATCTTTAATATAATTTGTGTCTCCTTTAAATCCAATCATTCCCCAAATCATACTTTTTTTCTTTTCTAAGATTCCATGTACACATTGACTTTTTTCCATTCTCCTCAGGAGATAAATGTTGTTTTAAGTGATCAAGTTTGCAGTAATTTGTTATAGCAGTACTAGAAAACTAATATATTCATCTTATTTTATTTTTGCAGCTTTTGATATAATTTTCTACTTTTTTTCTTGAAATGCTCTCTTGAGATAATGATGGAGCCATATTATATAAATAACTTTAACATAATTAGCTTTACTCATTCTCCAAAACAAAAGAAGAAAAGTATATTTCAATAGTATGGGCAATTCCACCCACTATTTCACTTCAGAATCAGCAAGGGGTCTTGGTTCCTGCATATCTCTTTCATGTGTGAGCTATTTGCTTCCCTAAGTGAGTCTAGACTTTTCATACAAGTACAATGTAACACTAAATGTAAACTAACCAACCACTTAATCAAGCACACAGCAGACATATTCCAACTGGAATGAAAATTGCTCATGTCATGACTATTTAGAGATGGTATGTTGATCCCAAACTGGCATTTTCCCAGTTAATTTTTAAGGAATTTCTGACAACCTTCAATGTTTTTGGCTTTACTTACTGAATTTAGAAACAAACTCATTTAGGTGTGAGTCTGCTGCTTCAAAACAGCCAGCTTTTCCTCAAACATTCTACAGCAGTCAGGATAAATTTAAATAAAAAAGATAGTTATTATGACCCAGGGTTCTTTTCAGAGGCTTCTCATTATGGAGAGGGAAAAATCCAAGCTCATTTTTATGGAATAAAATGCTATGTAGAATCTTATTCTAGTTTATCTCTTCAGCATTATGTCTTATCATTTCTCCTTTTCTAGGCACAGAATATTAGCACTATCAAATTAGTAATTTTCTCAATTTAAACTTAACTCTAACAAGAAATTTAGGATACGTTAAATGAATCCTAGCACTAAAAACTTGCTTACGTTTTCAAAGATAGCTAGCTGTTTGAGTGCATTTAGTATATTTAGGGAGAATTTAGTGGAGAATAAAATTGAGTGGTAATCTTCCTGCTGTCTTGGAATTGGACCCAATACGAGCCTGCACATCCTTCATTCTACATCATGTCAGAGTCTGGCTGACTGGCTCTACATACAGTCTGAATCCCCTCTCCACATCAATATAAAGATGCAACAGTAAAAGAGGAATGAGAGTGAGAATTAGTCAATAGAATTAAGTGTGATTTCCCTAGCCAAGGCTTTCCATCCCATAAGTAAAGGGAACGGGTTAAAAGAAGAGGTTAATGGGGTTGGAATTTGGACTCATACAGTGGGCAACTGGGTAATGGGGAGGCTTCTGAAGAGCCTTTCAAAGAATTGACACGTGTTGCAGGGAACTTCTGGATACAGCCACCCCAAAGAAATGCTGTACTTCTGTCATGCCCAATTCAGTGAAGATTTTCTTTCTTTCTTTTACTATTTCCTTCCTGCTCCAATGTTGAAGCGGGAGGGAAAGGATTAAAAGAGCTATTTGTTCCCAGGTCCCTCCAGCCAAGGTCAAGGCTGAAGTAAAATTAGAGGTTTAAGTGGACCTGATTGTGATTTTAATTAACTGAAAAGGACTAGAAAACTGTGCAGTGATTAAGGGATTGGGAAGGATGATCTGATATACATAAATATATGTTACTTGAAAGAGTGATGGAGAAAATTCTCCTTCAAGTTTAATATTACTTCAAGCTATGATCATACATGGCTTAACTTCAACTCTGGTATTAAAATATCTAGAAAAAAAATCACGCAGGAATACAGTCTGGGGGAAAATGCTTGTAAAAATTATCTATTCACAGGCTGAGTGTGGTGTGGCCTACATCTATAATCCCAGCACTTTGGGAGGCTACTGCAGGAGGATTTCTTGAGGCCAAGAATTTGAAACTAGCATGGGAAACGGCAAGATCCCATCTCTACAAAATTAAAAATTTGCCATGTATGTGTGTAGTCCCAGCTATTTGGGAAGCTGAGGTGAAAGGGTCACTTGAGCCCACTCCCTAGTGACTTCAGTCTGGGTGACAGAGTGAGACCTTGTCTCAAAAGAAAAGAAAAATTAAATCAAATTAAAAAAAATTAAAAATAATATAATCATGAAAAATATTTGAGGTAGCAGACTTTCACTTTAATCTTAATTTTTTAATTCTGCTTATTAAAGAATATCATAGGGAAGAAAATTTACAAAGTCTTATCACTCACAAAAACCTGCTGACATTAAAATTTATATTGCATGTAAATGGTAAAAAAAAAAAAATGTATACAAATGTCTCTGGCGGAAAATAGAAATGTCCTTCTCTCTCTTTCCTACATTCAATCACCTCCATACATTTTCTCAAAATTAACTATATTTAAAAAATTTATCTTTCCAGTAAAGCATTTATACCCACATATATACATTTTATTTGTTTATCTTCACCAATGGGATTCCATTTTTTCATACCCAAACACATAGACTTACCTCATTCTGGGTTAATAGCTACAGTATATAGTTATACTTTTTTAACTACCTCCTGACCAATGGATAGTTAGTTTAATCTGGCTTTATTACTATTATGAAGAGTTATGGTAATAGTAATGGTAATATCCTGTAGAGTTATCTTGGCATCTTTTGTGAAATATTAAAGATATCTTGTTTCTTCATATATTTGCCAACACTGAATAACATCAAAACCTTTAAACCGTTGCCAATCTGATAGATTAAATTATGTTACTTTTATTCATATTTATTAAAGTGAAACTGAATTTTAATACACTGTTTAACATTTATATTTTTAGTCCATGAAATAGTTATGTATATAACTTGCTCACTTTTTTAATAGAATTTTTTTTTTTTACTAACTTCCAGGAGATGTTTGTAAATCAATCAAATTTGCCTTTTGCCTGAAATTAGTCATCTACTTATTTTCACAATGTATCATCTATCACTTAACTTTGTCTAGGTTATTTTTATCATACAAAAGTAAATTATTAAGTAGTAAAACTACCTAAAACTTTTCTTTATAGATTATTGGTTCCTGTTTCATTCAAAATAGCCTACTCTACTCCAATAAATAAATTTATTTTATTTTTACATAATATCTTTATAAATAAATTCTTACAATTAAGGCTTTTTGTCATGTGGTATTTGTTATATGTACATATACACATAAACACACACACATATATACATGCATATTATATAATGTGTCTTGCTAGTTTTCTTAATCATCTGTATGGAATAATCCTTGCATTCTTCACATATATAAAATGAATCTTTATCATATATAAAAGACCCATATTCCTTAAGTCAGGAGGAAGACATCAATGCCCAATGTTACGACTGTTGTTTAGCCCTTTTGTAGAAGTAGCTAATTAAACTTGATAAACTTTAGAAGATATATAAAAATTGTAAATGAACAGGGAAAATCATCACTTTTTCCCAGATAATTTGACTATAATACTAGAAACAAAATCCACTAAAAAAATATTTATAAAATAAGAATTCAGTTACTGGACTGGTGATAAAATTAGCAGTTTTTCCAATTGCCTCATTCTCTATAGTATTATGTTTATTAATATTGAGTCATTTTTTAATTCATGGCATGAACCTTAACTGTCTAGTGTATAATGTTGCATTATACTTGTGTATCATTTAATTCAATTTGCTAATACAGGCATTCCTTGTTATCTGAATCTAGCCCAATCCTGAAAATGATTTGAATACTAAGTGTTTGAATAACAGGAGCCTTTGTTCTATTATTTTAAATGTGAAAAATAATAATGCATTCCCAAGCCATTTCAAAAATCTCAACCAATTTTTCCTCAGATACCATCATAATACCCTTAAACACTTATTTAATAATTCACTGAGAATTCCTGTATTGTATGATATATCCAAGACACTGATTATCTAATTATTCAATAGTGAAGCATATGAAAGGGCATATTTGTAAGTAATATACATAAAAATCCTGCACAAGAATGCAGTGAAAGAACGTTAACTATAAATTACATTTTGAGTTTATAAGGGAAAAATAAAGACTTGCAGACATCATGAAAATTCACCTGAGTTGGTTGCTGGTTAAGGCAGAGAAGCCCTCAGCCAACAAAGAAGGTTTAGGCCCTGTGAAATGGGGTTTTCAGGAAAAGGAGCTAGAATGGGATTTTTTTAAAGCCAAAAACCTAAATAATGATAAACCAAATTAATAGTGGGTTTCAATTAAGTAGTACGATTGGTTGAGTCTAGATGGCCCAGGTAAGTCATACACTGCAATCACAATGTAATCATCAGACTGTTTCTGTGAACAGATTAGTTTTCTAAGAAAAACACCTGTTATTCTTCCTGCTGACATCCTGACTGCTTTCTACCCTGCAGTACCGTATAATTTCAGGCTACAGCCTCTGAACAGTCCTAATTCCAGACTTTCTCATCTTATGTACTATGATGAATATATTCCATATTATAAGTGAAAGTTAAAATATGATGTTAAGAATACTTAGCAAAATAAACTCACAAGGCAAATAAAATGACAGTTTGCCAATGAAAGACTGTGTGAGTGAAATTTGCAGATGAGAAAATAAAGATGAAAACTTGTTGCTGTTGCTTTTAGTGGGGTCGGGGTGAATGAGAATTATTTGGCGTAAGAATGAAACATTTCATGTCCATGTCTTGGTTCAAGTCCAGAGAACTAGTAGATGGCCTCAGTTTTTGGCATTTGAAATTCCAGAAGTGGATAGAGATATTATCTGAGGCTGAAGACAAAGTAATGGATTCAAAAAACAAACAGAAAAATCTCCAAATAAATACGTTTAAGTTCCACTTGCTTGTGGTTATATAGTGTCTGATAACATCAGATCATATTTGTAACTGTGTATGTGTGTATTTTGCTAACTTTTGCTGAAGTATAATAGACAGAAAAGTACACACAATATAATTGTATTGCTTAGTACATTTCACACACTAAGCACCTTCAAGAACCAGTGTCTAGATCTAGGAAGTAAACCTTACTCACGCGCCCATTAAGAAACAGAAACATACCTGCACATCCCCAACCTAGAAGTACTCCTACTTAGTGCCTAATCCATCACTAACCCTAAAGAGAGCAAGCCCTATCTGATTCTGTAATAAAAATGAATGCTGCTCTTAATTCCTATCATGAATGTTTGCCATAGCAATCACATTTAGAGTGATCTAAATAAAAATAAAACAAGCTAATTACGTGAAGACTGTATATGAATGTTTCAGTCACATGACCAAGCTTCAGAAGAGACTCTAGGGTTCACACGTTTGGGAAAATAAGGACAAAGAAAACAGATTTGGGTGAATGAAGCAATGAGATAGGAGAGAAATAGAGTCTGTCTAGAGGTGAGGCCACCTAGCACTTTATGGGCCAAGCAAAGACTTCCTGAGATTCATGTTAAGAACTCTGCTTCTGGGCTCATTTTATTATTTCGAGGGGGGTGGTAATGGAGTTTTTTTTAATGACATTGTCCCTTAAACTTTTTTCTTAACATATCAATATATTTGGCATAGAGAGAAAAATGAAAGCTGATGAAATCACTGTTATTCTAAAGCTTTCTTTTTTCTCTTCCTTTACCTATGACTTTTAAAAAGATATGGTTTACCGTATTCTCTTTTGTATTATCTATTCTGATTTTATATATTTGGGTTTATTTTGTAGATTTAGAGAAACAGGTCACGTTCTCAAGCATCATGTCGCCCTCTTACTATGAAGGTCCTAGCTATTTTTTGAATAAGAAACAATATCAAAACCATTTAAATTATTATTGCCTCCCTGTGACTTTTTCAATGGTTAATTTCAAAATAAGTTATATAACTGAACATATTTTTCTAAATACAGACATATCCCTTACTGCTGAAAAAGCCAAAAAAAGAATTTTCCAGCCAACAAATGTGGAAGTATGCTGAAACAGAAGTTGAGATTGACTAGGTTATTTCTTGGGCAAATTTCTACATAAAAACTGAATTAAGGAGAGGAAAAGTGTTGCAATAAGAAAAATGGATGTTGAGAATTGGCATGAAAACACACAAAGCCACTGCAGCGGAGAAGCAGATGCTGTGTCAAATTTCTTCTTATGTTTGTGTTTGTTTACATAAATCCAAGGAAAGAGATTAGCTCATGTGTGTAACTAGAACCATCACCTCTGTGGTCTGCACAATACTCAACTAGTGTGAAAAGTAGGAAAAATATGTGTGTGTGTAATGAATAAAAACTAAATTACTGTGGGGGCTGTTTATAGGAAACAAAACGATGTGAAAGTAAAACTCTGTGTCCTCAAATATATCAAAAAGTAGCATAGAATTACATATCTACATCATCACTTTATTAATGAATTTAAAAAACAAACCATTTCCTCTCAGTTTTCACTATTCATATCTCTTGTAAATGAAGAGTAAAACCAGAAGGTTCTCTTTTAATTTTTCAATTATACTGAATAATCATAGAGCCAAAAAAGATTTCATAGAAAGAAAAATAAACAGATTTTAAAAGATGGACTTATAGTAATAGTTTTGCCAAATTCTATAATTGGGGTGAGTCATAATTTCTCTTGTTTCAATTTTCTCATTTGTAAAAATACACATGGAAGAATAATCTAAAAGATTCTCTAAGCATTATAATCTCATGAGTTTTAAGCTATCTGGAACAATTTTCTTGAGAAAAATCTAACATGTAGTCTCAGAGTTTTCAGTGTTTAACTTTCACCAAATGCCTTATTTTAAAACTATTCTTATTTTTTGATCCTTTCCTTCAGATAATTTATGTTAGATTAACACAAAGAATTTTATTGAAAAATGTCAACTCTTCCAAAGTTAGACATTGATCTAAAGGAAAAATGAAGTTGGAATCATTTCAGACATTGTACAAACTTACCAATTCGTTTTGTCTTTTTCTCGACTTCTAAATTGTCTGACTTTCTGGAAACCACATCAGTCAATTTTGTAAACATAGGAAGGAAGACTTTGATTATGATTAGACAGTTATGCCTTCCCCAGGAGGTAATCTCAGAAAACATCTACTCTTGTGAAAGTAAAAGTTCAAAGAGATCTGGATAATTTTCTGATAAACATCCTCTATATTTTATGTTTTAATCATGACGCAGCTTTTATGCTGGTAATTATTCAGACAAGTCTAACGACAGAATCATGGGTTTGTATAATACAGAGATAAATAAAAGTTTCCACAAATTAGCCCTTGCAACCCCCATCAGAAAAATATTCAGATTTGTTCTGCCATATTAAAATGTATACAAGCACCATAAACACTTCCAGCCTATTTAAGCCATGAATATTCCAGCACGTAGGTTTAAAGTACTCCTCTCTCTCTGTAGTTCATTTACCACACAATCACATATGTGTGAATAATCATGTAATCTCTTAAAATCTATCTCATCATATCTTTAAACACTTTGAATCTGAGTCAAGATTAGAAAGTCCCGTTACAGTGAAAATATCTTCTGACTAAATAACACAAACCCATCTATCTTTAGAGGATTTTTAAAAATGCTTGCTGTCCTTTTAAGAGATCTACTATATTTTTAAATTTCTATTATCTTATTTCATTATTTAGCTGTTTCTTCTCTAAAATTCCTTCCCATTGACTATTTCTTTCCTAAAATATCAACGGAAGAATGTATACATAGAGTAAGACGGTCAACCGTTCCATGTCTGGGGGCCCAAACTCTGTTCATTTATATCTGGAGGGCAAATTTCCCTCAGGCCAAAGACATTAATGTTAGGTGGGACCTTAAAGCCTTTCTACTCCCTTCACCTGGCATGGCTATTGCTGGCAGTGAGGCTCATTTTTGGACCTGAACTTGGAAGGAGCCCCTGATAACTTTTTGAAATGTGAGGCAAATATATTATCAACAATCTGTGGGACACTATTGAAGAATGCAATATTGTAAATGGCAATTAGAAGCTCAGCTTAGGCTACAAATATCTAGCCAATAGTGGTACTTAAAGGTGAGAACGCAAGACATTTAAATAGACATTACCTCCACTGAGTAATAACATGAATTTTGAGGTCTGGAAGGCCTGGTTTCAAATAAGGACTCTTTCTAAGGTTTTCTGACTTCAGGCAAGACACTACATATCTGTAAGTCTTGGCTCCTAATTTATAAAATGAGTGTAACAACTGTATCCTCTTCACTGGGACTTGGGAGGGATAAATGAGATAACATGTGTTTAACACATAATATTTAGCATAGGTTCACATAAAATGCTAGTTATTTTTAGTATCACTATTTATAGGTACATGAAGTTCATGAAGTGAGATAGGGTGTCCTCAGTAGTAAATAAGACACAGAGTGTATGTGTATGAAATATGGGCTTCACAGGTATGTGTTGAATTTAATTGACTATTCTAATCACTATTTCTTAAATCATTGTCATGAAAATTATATTTCATATTCAAAATAAACTTACAAATGAACTTCTGATTTCCAATTTCTGAATAGGCTATAGACAATGGTATTGTAATGTTTCCTTAACATTCTGATAGGACATCAGCAATACAAAATGATATCCATGTATGTGTAAGTCCCTTCAACCACACACTTGTTTTGTTATAACATCAATCAGTGGTACAGAGAATATAAGTGTAGTGTTTCACACAAAGAAGATATAATAACATTAAAAAGCAAGGAATAAAGAATTAAAGAAATACTTATCTGCATAAAGCTGAATTAGTGACTGTAACTAGTTCCCAAAAGAAATTATTGAAGCAAATAGTTTAGTGCAGTTCCAAAAAGGATTAGGCTTTATGAGGCAACAGTTTGAAAGCGGCTTGCAAATTTACGCCTATGGATTTTCAAAGGAAAATAAGATTTGCCTATGAAAGTATGTATTTTGCCAGGCAGAGAAAACAGAGGTGAAAAATTACAAGTTTGTCTCAAAAGCTAAGTTGATTTTGCCTTTCTAAATTGGCTTCGATTAGTTCCATATTTTAAATTTAGTACTGGAAACAAGCTGAGACATTTGTGGAGAAAAATAGAAAATGGCCACTGGTCTGTAAACGAAGAACCAGAAATTTCAAATAACCAGAATAAAATCTAATCTATTTTGAAAAGAAAGAATTAAAAAGCAGCAGGCAAATAAACCAACAGTTGTATGTCCTACACAAAGGACCATTCAAATGAGCTCAGATTCAGCCCAGCGCCCAGTGTCTTCTACAGGACAATGGGCTCCACAGTGAGGGTTGGTACGTTGCCACTGGCAAGAATCGCTACACTTTGGGGTGCTTAACACAATGTGTTGGGCAGATCATGCATTTTACATAAATGATTATATTAAGTTTTACAACCTTAAGAGTCAATTGTTTGCCCTTTTTTATTTCTTACCAGATGAAGAAACTAAAATTTAAGGTCAAATTATCTAATGCCATACAGCTAGTAGAGAAAAGCAAAAATAAAACTAAGTCGTCTGACCTCAAAGACTACTCATTTTATAACTCTAAGACCCTACAGAGCAATCAAAGAAGAATATCTTTCGGTATACTTTTATTGTTAATGATTTCCTTTTACATTATTTTTAGAGTACGAATCCTATTGTGGATGACAAATTAACTAATATAAAAACTTTCTAAATACATATAAGTTTAATATACAATGATCACAAAAAAGTCTTATCATCTGTGTACCGAAATATAAGTTGTTTTGTAATATGGACCTTAATCAGAGGAGCACACTGCCAATTTCCTTGCCAGTATATAATTTCATGTTCCTCAGCCCTAACAGAATATTAAAGGTCAAAGAGATGACCTGAGAGTGTCAACCTTGTGACTTTTAGCACCGGCAACCGATTTCTTTGTTATTATTATTATTAAACTTTCAGAAGAAAAATAATGAAATTTCTTTTTGCCAAGACTGTCTTCTTCCTCGTGTTATTGTGAAGTTTTTAACTACACAAGGGAATTAATGGGAAAGTTAGCTTTAATAACTACAATAGAATCTGCCTTTCACTAGGCACTCGCTGTGTATCAGGGATTTATATGTATTATCTCAGATACTCATAATAACTTTACATATTTTAATCTCTCATTTGGTAAATATGGACATATTTCAAGTTAGGTAATTTGCCTAAATGCATATATCCAGGGTGTATGATTTAAAAAATAAAACCAGATCTGTGGGACTTCAAAATTGAATATCTACCATTATCCCAAATTACTTCTTATATACCAATTACAGTTGATTTTCTGCTTCTAAACTGATATTATGTGTATTTAGACAAATGGAAATAGCCAGGTTTATTTAAACACAAGAACCAAAACTTTGATATTACTATTAATAAAATATTCAGCACAATTTATATAGTGTTCAAGATTATGAGTTCACATTGAACTTTTCTATTACTCCAGCAACAAACATAAAGCAGGTAACAACCACCATTTTACAATAAAGTCTGAAAATAATTAACAATTCTTATACGACTACACCAAGTTATTTAAGGAGTGGAGCCCAAACATAAATTTAGATATTATCACTTTAGATTCACTGGCTGAAATAAACATGCTTTGTGATCCTTCTGTAAAATACATTAATAGACTTCATGCAACATTAGTGAACAATTTCAGTGTGAGATTTAGATGCAGTAAGATCTTGGTTGTAGCTTTGGTTGTGGTATTTTATGGAAAAATGAACATGAAAAAAAATCATTTAATCTTTCTGGGACTGTTTCCTCGCCTGTATATGGAAAGTTAGTAACGAGTATGAAATAGAGCAATCACAAAATAATCCTGGTGAGAAGTAATCACAAAATAATCCTGGAATGGTTTTTGACAACACATAAATATTTAATCACTAGTTTCTCTATTCCAAAATTTATAACAGACTTACTTTGGTAGAAAACAAACAAAAAAATAATGTTTTCTATAATTTAAATTACTATTAGGTACAAGATACAAAGTAAAGTAGATTTTTAATGCACTACTTGTTTCTTAACTCTTACAATCTTTTCACTATTTCATTTGTTTTCCATTTTCCTTCTGGCTCTCATCAATTTGGATTAATTCTAATAATTTCTGTTCTCGTTATTACCCTTAGAAACACAACATGTTGTGTCAAAGTCAGTAATCTCTCTTCTTTAGATTTGACCAAAAGTCATGATCCTGGATTTAGAAGGGGGCATAACCATTTTCAGATGGTGTTCATACCACAACTTCCATGGCACCATCTTGACAAGAGTGGAAGATACATTTTTATTATAGCATTGAGGTTACATGGAAAGTCAATTTATACAGTAACTAAGAGTTATTTAACCTAAGCCTTTTGACACATCATTGAGTAGGAAGAGGCCTACAGCCGCAGATTATCCTGACTTGACTTCTCGTATTTTCACTAATCTTTGTTCTATATCCACCAGCTCACTTGGCATGCTCAGAAAGCACAATTTAGCCATGACACTTTTCTGTGTAAAAAACTTTAGGTCTCCCCATTTCCAATAGAAGAAAAATGGTACACATTCATTAGCACAAGTAAAGTCTCTTATGATCTGACCTTAAAGTACTCTCTTTTTCCATCACTGTCAAATACACAACTTACATGGTGGCCAGATTTGAATGCTGCTGTTACCAGAGCTTGCCTAGGATTTACTTATAATCCCATCTGATAAGCCCCTTCCTGCTTTCATATTAAAATTCTCTTTAATTTTCCTGGCAAAGCTTAAGTACTACTTCCTTCAAGGAAAGTCCACTGATAATTTTTCCCTTCTCCTAATACCAGCAATACTTCATTTATAATATTTATCTCATACATTTATCTCACACATTGGATAGTATGTGTGAGAAGTATTATATGCTGTTCTAAATTGAGTTCCTTGGAAGTTTAACTTTGCTTTATCTATTTCTATGTCTACCTCGATGTCAAATATAGTAATTATTTCATAACTTTTAAAGCATTATTCAGTTATCTAGGCTATAAAAAAGAAAAAAAATCCTGGGAGAGAAATATAGCTACAATTACCTCCCCAGAAAAGCAAATACCAATGTCCATTATACAGGGTTAAGAAAAAACAAGATTTGGTGCATTAGGGTCCTTAGATTCATTTGGGCTCTTGAACACAAATGCTTTTTCCAGCAGTGCATGATTAACCCAGAAGTCAGAGTGGCATCCCCTGGCTGCAAAAGCATTACGTTTCTACGACCCACTTTTCTATCTTCTCATGCATGCTTCATTTTGTTCAACAACATTGTCAGCAAAGATCATCAATGCACGGGCTGCAGTTGGTTGAAGTTCAAGCCCATTCTAAATTTCTTTCACCTCTCCATCTTATTCTAAAATAATTTAGTGGAAGGGGCATCACTTATGCTTTTGAGGTTACAGATGTATCAGTACTGTAACAAATGTTAAGGACAAAGATACAGAGGCTAGCCCAGCAAGTCATTGCTACTGCATCATCTTGAAGGAAATCTGGGGTTTCTGGGTAACAATGTGTATGATTTGGCTTTTGCAATTTTTTGTTTGTTCATTCTTTTATCTTCACATGGTAGTTTAAATTGTCAAGTTCTCAAAAATCATTTGAGACATTTGTAGTTAAAAAATCAGTTATAGCGGACAATGGTGAGGTAGCAAAAGGAAGCATAATGTGTGCCCGGAGATTAACAAACCTCATTTCTCTATATTTAGCTAATCTGAACCCTTAAACTATAAAATAAAGGATTTTTCTTAGGTTATTTCTAAAGTCTACACTTAAACAAATTAAATTTTCTAATGATGGTTTCTATTTCTTTATCACAACACATTATTGCTCAACTGGGAAGAAATAAAAAAATGATAGCTTCAGAAATGTCCACTAATTATAAGGGGCATTATAAGAGCTTTTCGTATATTCACTCATGCAAACCTCACAACAACCCTATTAGGTAAGTTCATTATTGTTCCATTTCACAGATCCCAAAACTCAAGTACAGTGTAATTTATCTGGGTTCACATCGAGGCAAGTGCTAAGATACATAATATGACTCCATAGTAAAAAGTGCTCCAAAGTTTTGCTACTGAAGTTGTGGCTCATAATCTGGCAGCATCAGCATCACAGGGGAGCTTGTTAGTAATGAAGATTCTCTTGTTTACATATACCACAGATTCTTTATGCACTTACTGGTTGATGAGCACCTAGGTTGGTTCCATATCTTTGCAATTGTGAATCGCACTGCTGTAAACATGTGTGTTCATGTGTCTTTTTCATATGACTTATTTTCCTCTGGGTAGATACCCAGTAATGAGATTGCTGGATTCAATGGTAGTTCTACTTTTAGTTCTTTAAGGGTTCTACATACTGGTTTCCATAGTGGTTGTACTAGTTTACATTCCCACTAGCAGTGTAGAAATGTTCTCTTTACAACACATCCCTGCCAACATCTATTGGTTTTTGACTTTGTAATTATACTACTCAGCCATAAAAAGGAATGAAATAATGTCTTTTGCAGCAACTTGGATGGAGACAGAGTCCATTATTCTAAGTGAACTCAGAACTAAGAGGACTGAATTCTTAACTCAGGAACAGAAAACTAAATACCATATGTTCTCACTTATAAGTGGGAGCTAAGCTATGAGGACACAAAAGCATAAGAATGATCTTGTGAACTTTGGGGATTTGAGGGGAGACATTAAGAAGGGGGTGAAGGATAAAAGACTAAATATTAGGTACAATGTACACTGCTTGGGTGATGGGTGCACCAAAATCTCAAAAATCACCACTAAACAATGTATCCATGTAACCAAAAACGACTTGTACCTCAAAATCCATTGAAATAGAAAGAAAGAAAAAATAAATAAAGATTCTAAACTCTTGTCTCTGCAGACCTACTCTCCAAGTAATTCATAGGTATATTAAAGTTTGAGAAGCACTTGTCTCAAGCACCAAACTTCATTGCCTTAACCCTCCATATTACACTGCCTTCTAACTGAAACATTCAAAGAACATGCACCAGAAAAAAACGTTTCGTGTTTTATAGTCACCTTGAAATTATGTGTTCCTCCAAATTCAGGATAACACTCCATATTGCATTAAATAATGACAAAAAATAATGAAGGAAGTAATTTCCTGACTCTACTCAGTGATAGATGGAGTGATATTTTTCAGAATTATTTTGATTAGAGCCATCTTCAGTAATTCAAATTAAAAATCAATATTACAACAAATTCTCTCCATTTATTGATATGCACTGACATCAATATTTTCTGCATGAATCAGCAAATAACATATTTTGTTTTTATAAGATAGAATGCATTTTACATATAAGGTTTAATAAGGAAAAATCTGTTTTCTTCTTTATTTTTCTGAACTTGAATTAAAACATCATTTATGTCTCTACTCAATGAAATATTGGAAATAAAATGCGCACACCTAATGTGCTACTATTAAACATCTACTGTAAACTTCATTTAGTATATTACCTAACTTCTTCAAAACATTGATAACTCTTGCAAAAACATAATGGTTCATTTCATTAAAGGGAATCATTTTGATTATGTGAGTTTATTTCTTAGAATTTATCATTATTTTCCAGTTAAGATAAACTTACCAACAGACCAGAAATACCTCTTTATACATAAGGAGAGCCATAAAATAGGTTTTTATTAAATTTCTTCTGAGAACTTAAAAATCACTATTTATATTCAGTATCTTTAAAAAGAGGAACATATCAAGGAATAGAGACTTATATCTAAAATAGATGAGGTATGAAGCATTTAAATCAGGCTAACTCCCTCATAAGACAACATTTTAACATCTAAATATGGTTTGTAAAGATTACTTCCTAATTAAAGTCAATTGAAATTTTCCTTTTAGTCTTTTCCATATATTCTAAAATAAAGTTATTCATACTTTTAATTAATCTACTTATATCTGCTTTTATGTGATTGTCACTGTGGATAGTATTTATACTTACTGAGTATATAAATATGTAATCTTTATACTTGCTGACACTGAAGGAGTAGGGATCACATAAGCCCAGGAGCTTGAGGCTACAGTGAGCTATCTTTACTCTATTATACTCTAAGCTGGATAAAAGAGAGAGAAGCTATCTCTAACCAAAAAAAAAGCCAAAATTAAAAATATATATATATAGTTACATATTTTTATTATCAATCATGAAAACGGTTTATACTATTTTCCAAGGAAAAATATGTCTAATGTACAACTTACAGCTAGTGTAATATTTATTACTAAAAGTTGCTAATAGCCTTGTGTTAACCACTTTAACAAACCTGAATGATGTGGAAACTTATTTTGGAAGAAAGAGCTATTCAAGATCAGAACATATAAAAACAATATATTCAAATACACAGAGGTCACAACCCAAGCATTATCTTTAAATACCTTTGATGTGTTTTACTGCTCTTGAGTATTATTGACATAGAAGCTGCACAAATGTATCAAAAAATAAAGCCTAAGAACCTAAAACGAAAGTGCTCATAAGGTGAAAAAGAGTATTCTTTTGAGCTTTAAAGAAGAATGAATTTCAACTTCATGTTATTTTTCAAAGATATTCTTGAGTGAATAAGTAGGGTGCTAACTGCCTGGTGCAGGTGAAAGAATACTTAGTGGTAAATCTGTAGCCATTAACTTCTGTGGCCTTCCCCAGTATTTCTTACCAAAGTTCTCTCTTGAACTCTCCTTATCTGAAAACAATATTGGCAAAACTAAACCCCATCCTCTAAAGCATCTATGGATTTTTTAATAACTCCAGGTTGTTAAAATAGATAGTTAATATACACAAATAAATTTGAGATTAAGGAAAAGCATAACTCAATTTCTAAAACTGGTTAAGGACATGCACAGGCAATTCACACACACACACAGACACACACACACACACACACACATACACACACACACCCTTACACATACCTTAAAATAGCCAATGTAATTTTGTAATATACCCTAATTTACTCATCATTAAGAAACTGCACCTCAAAAAATTGTAATAACTTTTATCTCAGTTTAGAAAATATTGGAAAGCTTACTATAGCCAGTGTTGGTAAGTTTGGGTAGAAATAAAAATATCCATACACTTTTTGATGGGAGTATAAATTGGTACTGTCTTTGTGAAAAAATATTTTGGTGTTATCTACTAAAATATGAAATGCACATATCCTTTTAATCCAGCAATTTTACTTCCATTAACACATTTGACAAAAGATTGAAAATATGCTTAATATTATATGTATAAATCACCAATGGCTGTTACTAATACTAAAAAGCTGGAATGGATGAGATAAATCTAAATATAATGATTATATATATAAATTATCCAATTCAGCTTTATATATTTTTATCTATATCTATATACAGTTAGATAAAGATAGAAATAGATGCTCTTGACCCTGAGCAGCACAAGTTTGAACTACGCGTGTCTGTTTATCCTGAAATTTTCTTCTGCCTCTGCTACCCTGAGACAGCAAGACCAACCCCTCCTCAGCCTACTCAGTGTGAAGGCAGTGAGGGTGAAGACCTTCATGCTGATCCACCTCCGCTTAATGAATAGTAAATACATTTTTTCTTTCTTATAATTTTCTTAGTAACATTTCATTTTCTCTAGCTTACTTTACTGTAAGAATACAACTTATAATTAATGTAATATATGAAATATGTGTTAACAGACTATTGATATAAGCTTCTGGGCAAGAGTAAGGTATTCGTAGTTATGTTTCTGGAGAGTCAAAGTTACACACAGATTTTCAACTGCATGGGGAGGAAGGGTGCATGGTTTGGTAACTTTAAACCCCATGTGTTTCAAGGGTGTCAACTGTACATACTTATGTTTATAATGTTTCTTGAAACAAACACAAAAAAATTTAAAAGTGCTTACATTAGAGAGTAGGACTGCTGGGATCAGACAACAGAGGACTTTGTTTCTTGCACTATACCCCTGTATTGCTTGGTTTGATTCGATTTTTTGAAATATCCATTTGGGTATTAAAAAAACAGAACAATGGTAAGTTTTACAAAACTTATGTGCACCCATAAGCCCTTTCCCTATTTCTCTTATTAAAATCCTTTAATGATGCTGCAGTGCCATCAAGATAAAGACCTTGGATATAAGTTTTAAAAAAGATGAATAATTCAATAGAAACTGAAGGGAACGATATACATGAACACGCAGTTACTGGAATAAAAATACAGAGAGATAATAAATGCAAAAACAGTTTCCATCACTCTATTACACCTAAAATAGAGCTAAATGAAAGACCAGCAGCATGCCCTAGCATGATCTTCAAGGCATGCTTTCACAGTCAACAATGTGTTAACTCCATCATCATCGCTTCAAGGTTCACACAGCTGGTTCTTTGTCTTCCTTGTCTATACACAGTGCATCTTTCAGGTCATAGACCATACTTTTGTTTCTGTTTTTATTTTGTTTTTCTAACCCTGGCACCTCTTATAGATTCCCTGCATGTACCAGGACAGTAAATAAATTATTTTTGAATTAATGAATGATATTTTTATAAATTGCATAAAACTAATGGGAAAAGGAAAAATACTCTTTTTTTTTGAGAATGTTATTGAGATGAAAATGTTTCACAATTATGTCAAATTCTGATGTATTTCATATTTTAGGAAGCCAAAAGTTATTGCTCCTTGTTGAGTGTACACTAATTCTTATATCTGTAATTAAATAATGGTATATAATACACACAGTTCTTTCTCCATTACATTTTAAGATACTTAATAACTGGAGGTCTCACTTGTTTCTATATCCCCAATGTCTAGTAAGATAATCATCAAATAATAGACATTTATTTATATTTGCTTATAATACAGAAGTTATTAAAAAATAATTTTTAGGTAGCCTGAAAGGGTGAAAGTTTTCAGTGCAATTTTCCTTTAGTAAAAAGCGGCCCTCAAACCGTTCCTTCTCTAATAGAAAGCAGCCTGAGAAGATAGGCATAGATATGTAAACTGGAAGCTTTTATATGTAAATGCAGACAGCTGTACCTGGAAGCCAGGTACATTCAATATGGCATCTCCCGCCCTCTTTTCCTTGTCACTACTTGTCACAGGTGTCATGGCAGACTTCAGATACAGCCGCATGTATAGACCTCGAGGTGACCAGCCAAGTGGAGGCTTCATTCTCATTTAATAAAAGACAAGGGTGTGAGTTAGTGACTATGTTAACTTCTCTTCCTGGGGGTTAACTTCTCTTCCTGCATCCACAAGGGGTGTAGCTTCAAAGGCAAGATTTTCCTAGTGCCATGCCTCCATCCACCTCCCCATCCGGAAACCTAGAGTTGTCTGTCTAACTTTCCTGTGCATGGGCTACGTAGACAGCCCAGGTAAACTTCCTTTGTTTAGAAAGCCTGCCAAAAGCTCCAAGGAAGGAAGCTTTGATTGCGGGCCAAGCAACCAATCCAATATCAGAGTCGAAGATCAATCACTCCAGAGGAAATCTGGAAGAGCTCCTCTCACTGGATGAGAACTTGAATGGGGCGAGTAACTTCAGGGTTAAAATCCCCCCTACTCCCTTACCTATACAACTCCATCTCTGGATCCCCTCCCACAACAGCGTGGGAGCTCTCTCTCTCTCTGTTTCTCTTTTTTTCTCCCTCTGTCTAATAAGTTGCTTTCTGCAAAACTCTCTGGGTCCAATACTTACTTGAACAGGCTCACTGCTTCACAAGGGCCCTCTCCTGATTCTTGGGTGAGTGAGGCCCAAGGACCTGGGAAAACATATCTGATCAGGGAACAGTGAGCATCTTTGGGACACCCCCGCAGCCCTGCTTCTGTCACCCAGTTACATCTGTGGCGAGCCAGCCAGGAGAAACATTGTAGGAGACTGTGTTACTTCAGAGCAGTGAGTGAACTGGACCCCTCCCACTTGCTAAAATCTGTCTTACAGCTTCTCTTAAATCCATTAAGGAGAAAGCACCAGGCACAGAGGCTGCCAGGCCTGTGTGGGATCGCAGGAGTCCCGGAGGTATCTGTAGAAAGTGGCCCGGCCAAATTAAACGGCACTGTGTCCAGCTTTCTCCAAACCTGCTCCCTCTCTCTTTCTATTGTCTCTCTTGGCCAAGTTGCCTGCAGCACCACAGGGCGCTGAACCAGAGTGCCTGGCCCATTGGCTTGCCAGCTGTGCATGCATACCAGCCATGAACGGAGCCCGCAGGAGCACCCCCGTGCAGTCCCAGAGGCGGCACCGGGCAAACGCCGTCTGCAGAAACCAGAGGGCCAGCCATGCACAGAGGTTGCCAGCTGTGGTGGTGCAAGGTCACAAATGCAGGCACTGCCCTGCCTCCAAGTAGCCCAGCTAGATTTAAAGGTACAGGCACCCCCAAGCCCACTGGGAAGCCCAACAGCCCCCAGGGCCACAGGGAGCCAGGCGAGCCTCCCTGGCATCCAGGTGTGAGCCGGGCTCCCCACTGTCTGCCAGGCATGGCATTTTTATTCAGGTGATGCTTAAGGGAGCCCGGTGGAGCCCAGTGCATTGAAAGAGTGGCCCGAGGCCCATTTTCAGGAGAAGGCAGTGGCACAGGGAGGGGCTCAATGTGTGCACATGGTCCCAGCGGACTCCATGGTGGACCACCATTGCGGGGGTGGGGGGCACACTTTCCTCGGCATGCGCATAGCAGAGGCTGCCAATGGCTCTGCCTGTGTGGAATATATCTGGCTTTCAGACTCACAGTGGTGAGTGGTTTTTTTCTTTCTGACCCACGCCTCCTGGGTCCAAATTTCCATGAGACAGACTTCTTCCTAGCAGCCCATGGCATGGGAGCAGCCTGCTAGCACAGTGGCTAGGGTGTAGGTCTAGCAGCTGCAAGGTTGGCGGTTCAAATCCCCAGGTAGGGTCAGGCTTAAATGGGGGACCCTTTTGGGGAGTCCAGGAACTGGAGGCTATAGGACATTGTGTTTTTTTGTCACTGACAAATTTTCCAATCCAACTGAATGGTGCCAGAACCTAATAATGTACAATTTGTCTTGCCTAGGATTGGCTCTCCGTACGGCAGAACTTCTCCATCTAGAAGACCATAGTCAATCTGGGTCCAAGGCTCAAATAGTTAATTGCGGGCCCCACAACCCTAGGGCATTTTCCTATAATGGAAAGGGGTGGGGGAGGAGGCACAGGTCCTAAGGGCATTGTTTTGGCTTTGTTCCACATGGCCATCCAGCCTTAAGATTGCTGTGCTCAGAGGTCCCCTGCTAGAATTTTACCCTCCTAGGGCAGTTTTATAGTCAGGCCTATGTTAATTGAACTCTTGCTAGGGAATATTGGTACCCATCACCCAAGCCTCACTGACCTAGCTCAGGGATGCACTGGTATGAACCACCAATCCTGGCAGTCCCCAAATCCTTATGGTCATCAATGGGGACACATAGACAGTGAGTGTATGTGCCACGGTGCTGGTAAGTGTAATTAAACTCAGCAAATGGAAAGCCCCAAAAGATAATCAATCGCGCATCTTGGACACAAGAAAATTATGAGGTGGTATAACTGGGGGACACCCCATGGCTAACACTATTACTGGGGGATGCCCCAGGCTTAATGTTTGCAGGGAATAACCAGGGATGCAGGCATTACTGTGTTCGATTTCAGATAGGTGCTACTCTTCCCAAGGCAAAGTCTCCTTTAAAGTGCATCCTGGACAACTGAGACCAATTTAACACACAATCTTTAAAGAAGAAGCAGCTCATTTTTCTCTGCCAAACAATGTGACTGTGATACCCTCTGCCGAGTGGAAAAACCTGGCCTCCTAAGTGTAGATTATAATAGCATTCTACAATTAGACCTGTTTTGTAAGAGCTAAGATAAATGGTTTGAGGTCCCCTATGTGCAAGTTTTTTTTTTTTCTCTCTAAGGAATAATCCTCAGTTATGTAAGGCCTGTACCCCATACCCTACTAAGCCCTCCGCAGGACTACCGCCACATTTAGGACTCCCTGTGGCTCCTCCCACTACCAATGCTGACCAGGCCTCCTCAGCTCCAATAACCCAAAGGGAGCCAGGGGAGGCAGAAACAGCCAAAGCATCTCAGGCTACTAGGATGCCCAGATTCTGCCCCCTAAGGGCAGTAGGAGGAAAATTTGTCCCAACCAAGGTACACACTCCCTTTTCACTTTCTAACTTAAAGCAGATCAAGGCAAACTTAAGAAAATTTTCAGATGACCCAGACAAGTACACAGATGTTCTGCAGGGCCTGGGTCAGTCCTTTGAATTAGATTGGAAAGATATCATGCTATTGCTTAGTCAAACCCTAACCAGTAATGAGAGAGAGGCTGCTCTAGCAGTGGCTCAAGAGTTTGAGGACACCTGGTACCTTGTCAAATACATGACCAAATGACACCAGAGGAAAAGGATAGATTTCCTACAGGTAGACAAGCAGTCCCTAGCACCGACCCTTGCTGGGATCCTGACTCAGAACGGGGGGACTGGAGTTGTAGGCACCTCTTGACCTGCATTCTTGAGGGATTAATGTGAACTAGAAAGAGGCCCATGAACTATGCAAAGTTATCCACTATAACTCAGGGAAAGGAAGAAAACCCAACAGCCTTCCTTAAGCAATTGCAGGAGGCCTTAAGAAATTACACTCTTCTGTCACCAGATTCCATCAAGGGGCAGTTAATACTAAAGGAGAAGTTTATTATGCAATCAGCAGCTGACATTAGGAGGAAGCTCCAGAAGCTGGCCCTGGGGCCAGAACAGAGTCTAGAACATTACTAAATCTAGCAAACTCGTTATTTTATAAAAAAGACGGGGAGAAACAGGCTGAAAGGAATAGGAGAGACCAGAGAAAAGCCACAGCCCTAGTCATGTCCTTCAGGCAAGCAGACCCAAGGGGCTCAAAGGAAGGAAAGGCTTGGGTTAGCTGCCAGCCTGGCAGAGCTTGTTATCACTGTGGCCCAATGGGACACTTCATAAGAAATTATCCCCAGAGAAATAGACCACCACCTCATCCTTGCCCACTGTGCCAAGGGAATCACTGAAAAGCACACTGTCCCAGGGAACAAAGGTTCCCAAGGCCTAAGGTGGCTAACCAGATGATCCAACGGCAAGACTGAGGGTGCCTGGGGCAACTGCCAGCACAAGCCATCATCCTCACATAGCCCCAGGTAAAGCTGACCATAGAGGGCCAGGAGGTCAATCTTCTGGACACTGGTGTGTCTTTCTCCATCTTACTCTTCTGTCCTGGATCATTGTCCTTCAAATCTGTAACTGTCCAAAGAGTCCTAGGACAAGCAGTCTCCCAATATTTCTCTCAGCCCTAAGCTGTAACTGCGGGGATATTCTCATCTCCCATGCCTTCCTCATCATGCCAGAAAGTCCCACTCCCTTACTAGGGCAGGACCTGTCAGCCAGAGCAGGAACCAATATCTAGATGAACATCATCAGGGAGGAAATCCCCCTCTGTTGCCCATTATTTCAAAAAAGGATTAATCCTGAGGTTTGGGCAATGGACGAACAATTTGGACAGGCAAAGAATGCATGCCCAATTTGCATGAGGCTAAAGGATCCCACCTCCGTTCCTTACCAAAGACAGTACCCACTAAGACTGGATGCCAAAAAGGGGCTACAGGATATTGTAAAGAACTTAAAAGCTCAGAGTCAAGTAAAGCCCTTGTAATACTCCAATTTTAGGAGTACAAAAACCTAATGGACAATGGAGGATGGTGTAAAATCCCAGGCTTATTAATGAAGCTGTGATTCCTTTATATCCAGGTGTAACTCACACCTACACCTTGCTCTCTCAAATACCGGGATAGGCACAATAATTTATGGTCCTGGACCTTAAAGATGTCTTTTTCTGTGTTCCATTACATCCTGACTCCCAGTTTCTGTTCCCCTTTAAAGATCCTTTAGACCAAAATTCTCAGCTCACCTGGACAGTGTTACCCCTGGGCTTTTGAGATAGTCCCCACCTGTTTAGCCAGGCTCTAGCTCAGGACCTTAGTAATTTTTCACATCCAGGTACCCTGGTTCTTCAATACATGGATGACTTACTTTTAACGGTAAACTCAGAAACCCAATGTCAGCAGGCCACCCAGGACCTCCTAAACTTCCTTGCCATCTGCGGATATAAGGTTTCCAAACCAAAAGCCCAACTTTGTAGGCAAGAGACAAAATATCTAGGGCTTGTCTTGTCTAAGGGCACTCAGGCCCTTAATAAAGAATGTCTTCAACCATACTGGCCTTTCCCAACCCAAAGACCTTAAAACAGTTGCAGGGATTCTTAGGAATAGCTGGTTTCTGCTGATTGTAAATTCCCAGGTATGGCAAAATACCAAAACCTCTATACACGCTGATTAAGGAAACCCAAAAAACTAACACCCATCTAATACTACGGGACCCTATAGCTGAGGCAGCCTTTCAGACCCTGAAGCAGGCACTGCTGCAGGCTCCAGCTCTAAGCCTTCCTACGGGAACCCCTTCTCCCTATATGTTACGAAAAAGTCACAAGTGGCACTGGGGGTTCTCACCCAGACTCGGGGGAGCACGCCACAACCAGTGGCATACCTAAGTAAGGAAACTGATGCAGTAGCAAAAGGCTGGCCACACTGCTTGTGAGTCATAGACACAGTGGCTATACTGGTCTCGGAAGCTGTTAAAATAGTGCAAGGGAAAAATCTAACTGTATGGAATTCACATGATGTAGCTGGAATTCTGGCCTCTAAAGGAGGGTTATGGCTGTCTGACAATTGCCTACTCAAATATCAGACCTTAATGCTCAAAGGACCTGTACTTCAGCTGCACACATGTGCAGCCCTCAACCCAGCTACTTTTCTTCCTGAGGAAGGGGCAGACACAGAACATGACTGTCAGCAGGTTATAGCTCGGAACTATGTGGCTCAAGAGAATCTCTTAAAAACTCCTCTAGCCAATCCTGACCTTAACCTATACACTGACAGATGTTCCTTTATGGAAAATAGAGTTTGAGAAGCAGGATATGCAGTAGTCAGTGATCGAACAGTGCTTGAAAGTAATTCCCTTCCTCCTGGAACTAGCACCCAGCTGTTAGAACTAGTAGCCTTCACTCGAGCTCTAAAATTAGGAAAAGGAAAGAGAATAAACATACACACAGATTCCAAATATGCTCACCTGGTTCTGCATGCCCCTACTGCCATATGGAAGGAAAGAGAGTTCCTAACCTCAGCAGGAACTCCCATTCAATATCATAAGGAAATTTTAGACTTATTACAAGCTGTCCAAGAACACAAAGAGGTACCAGTCTTACCCAGCCAGGGTCACCAGAAAGAGGATGAGAAGGAAGCTGAGGGCAATCGCTGAGCTAACCTAGAAGCAAAAACGGCAGCTAGACAAGAATTTATAGAAGGACGTTTAATATGGGAAACACCTCTCCAGGGAACTAGATATCAGTACGCATTGGAAGAGATGGAGTGGGCAATCTCCCAGGGACATAATCTTCTTCCTTCAGGATGGCTAGCTACTGAAAAGGGAGAAGTATTCCTACCTGCTGCCAGCCAGTGGAAAGTACTTAACACCCTACATCAAACTTTCCATATGGGTATAGAGAATACATACCTAATGGCCAAATCTATATTTTCAGAAAAAGGTCTCTTCAAGGCTGTCCAACAAATAGTCAAAGGATGTGAAATATGCCAGAAAAATATTCCTTTGGCACATTGCAAAGTTCCTCCTGGGGAACAGCAAGCCAGTCATTATCCAGGTGGGGACTGGCAAATGGACTTTACCCATATGCCTAAGTCTCAGGGATATCAATATCTGCTAGTATGTGTAGCTACCTACCTAAACTGGGTTGAGGCTTTCCCCTGTAGAACAGAAAAAGCCCAGAAGTAATAAAAGTCCTGATTAATGAAATAATCCCTAGATTTGGACTCCCTTGCTGTCTTCAAAGCAATAACAGCCCTGCCTTCAAAGCTGCAGTGACCCAAGGAATTTCCGAAGCGTTGGGAATACAGTATCATCTCCACTGTGCTTGGAGGCCTCAGTCCTCAGGAAAAGTGGAAAAGATGAAAGAAATTCTTAAGAGACACCTAAAAATCTGGCACAGGAAACCCACCTCCCGTGGCCTTCTCTACTACCAATAGCACTCTTAAGGGCTCAAAACTCTCCTCAGAAAATAGGACTCAGCCCCTATGAGATGCTTTGGACAGCCCTTTCTTACTAATAATCTTGTATTAGACAAGGAAACAGCAAATCTAATAAAAGATATGACCCCCTTGGCTAAGTACCAACAGGTTCTTAAGACCTTACCTGAAGGATACCCTAGAGAAAAAGGGAAAAAGTTGTTCTGCTCTGGAGACTTGGTGCTTGTTAAGTCTCTCCCCTCAGACTCTCCCTCTCTAGGCCCATCTTTGGAAGGATGATTTTCGGTTTTTCTGTCTACCCCAATGACAGTTTAGGTGGTGGAAATTACTCATGAATTCATCACACTCCACTAAAGCCTTGGACACCTCCTGAAGAAAATCATAGGCCCTCCATTCCGCAGCCTAAAGATCCAGAAGATGACCCTTTGTACACCTACCTGTAAGCCATTAAAAAATCTACCATTGCTCTTCTTACAGGATCCCCAGGAAAGTAACTGCTCATAAGTCTAATTTATATCCTGGCATTAACAGGACTATCACTCTTAACTTTGCTTTCTGTAACCAAACTCTCAAACTCCAATTATTCCTTTCATAGCTGTGGGGGAAAGCCGGAATAATAGGTAAACCTGGCACTGGCATTAAAAAAAAGTTACTACCTCTACTCAGTTTTAATATAAGATATATCAGGAGTTAAATAATAACATTAAAAAGGTTGCTAATTCTCTCTGCAGTGGCAGCTCACTTTGCAGAAACACCTTAACTCTTGAGCTGCCATGGCTCTTCAAAGTAGAAGGGCCCTAAATCTGCTAACAGCTGAGAAAGAAGGAATCTCTTTCTAGGAAAATAATGCTGCTACTTTATAAAGCAATTAAGTGTTGTCTTAAAGTTAAAAAAAAAAACCTCAGGAATCAAATACAGGGCTAATAAAAAACCTTCAAGAAATAGAATCAAGAAGTTTGTTTAACAACTGGCGGTCCTGGCTCTATCCTCTCCTAGGCCTGTTCATAACCATTCTATTATTGTTGGCCTCTGGGCTTCTCATCTTTAACCTTCTTGTCACATTCGTTTCTTCTAAAATTAAAACCATAAGGCCACAAATAATCCTGCAAATGGAACCTCGGATATCCTTGGCTCATGAACTGTATCGTGGACCTCTGGATCAACCTGCACCTCTAAAAGACTCTCCTCTGGAGGATACCTCAAGTGCAGGGCCTCTTCTCTGCCCCAATTCAGCAGGAAGTAGCTAAAGAGCAATCAGTGCCCATGTCCCAGCAGCAGCTGGACTTTCCTGTTCAGATGGGGAACTGAGAGACTATGTTAACTTCTCTTCCAAGGTGTTAACTTCTCTTCCCGGGTCCACAAGGGGTGTAGTTTCAAAGGCAAGAACTTCCCAGTGCCATGCCTCCACCCACCTCCCCATCCGGAAACCTAGAGTTCTTTGTCTAACTTTCCTGTGCATGGGCTAGGTAGACAGCCCAGGTGATCTTCTTTGGTTCAGAAAGCCCCCCAAAAGCTCCAAGGGAGGAGGCTTTGATTGCGGGCCAGGCAACCAATCCAATATCAGAGTCAAAGATCAATCACTCCAGAGGAAATTTGGAAAAGCTCCTCTCACTCAAGTTGGATGAGAGCTTGAATGGGGCGAGAGTAACTCGAAGGTTAAAATCCCCCCTACTCCCTTACCTATACGGACTCCATCTCTGGATCCCCTCCTGCAACAGTGTGGGAGCGCTCTCTCTCTCTCTCTCTCCCCCCAGCCCCCCTCTCTCTCTGCCCGATAAATCGCTTTCTGCAAAACTCTCTGGGTCCAACACTTACTTAAATGAGCGTACTGCACCACCAGGGCCCTCTCCCCATTCTTTGGGTCCATGATATTTATTTGAATGGTAAGCTCACAGTGCCTCCGGAGCCCTTTTCCCCATTCCTGGGGTGAGAGAGGCCAAGGACCTGGGTACATCAGAGTAGGGAACTGGAAGCAACTTCGGGATGCCCCCGCTCCCTCCGCCATTTACACAACCCTTAATGCTACTATTTTTTCCAAATTTCATTTTTCCTAATTTCAAGCTAATGTGTCCTTTACTCTGCATCATTTGGAGAGCTTCCCCCACCCCACCCCCCATAGATTCTTAAGCCATAGCAAAGACATTTTAGAAAGAGGAACCAAGCAACTTAAGAGAGGCAGGGAGACCAGACCTCCCTTACGGATACCATAGAAGAGGTGTCCACATGGCTGGGAGGTTGGAATATTCACTTCTGATGGCCCTTTTAAGTAACAGACATGGTGATTCTCCTGATACCTTTTTATTTCCCTAAGTTATATACGGATATAATTCATCGAAAAAGAAAGAATTTTCTAAAGGTCTGTGTGCCACGAGACTGAAGTAAACCAGGTAAGTCTATCAGTTTGTAGACAAATATTTTATCTACTTCAAAAAGTGATTGGGATGTGGGAGCTAAAAAAACATGGGATCTCATGACTAGAGTGGAGGTAGGTTACCAGAGGCTGGGAAGTGAGGGGCAGGAAGAAGAGAAATTGGCTAATGGGTACAGAAACAGTAGGATAGAAGGAAACAAGTTCTAGCATACGATAGCACAGTAGAAACATTTAACGAAAAATTATAGTATGTTGAAAATAACTAGAACAGAAGAACTGTGATATCCTCAACACAAAGAAAAGGTAAATGTTTGAAGTGATGGATATTGCAATTACCCTGATTTGATCATTGCACACTGCATACATGTATCAAAATATCACAAGTAGGCCAAAATGTACAACATGTACAATTATGATTTACCTATAAGAATAAAACTAAATAAAAATAAAATGTGATTGTGAATGAAAAATACTGTTCAAGAAAAGAGGCTGAATTTAATGCTACTCAAATTCATACAATTCATATATACAGTCTGAATGTATTTTAATGTTCAAGGCAGGCAGAGAGAGTCGTTTTAATGAAATACAAATCAGGTGCATTTCAATTATAAAAAAATGAGGCCACCTGCCGCTACACTCACTCATTCTCTTATCTGGGCCAAATAATCCCCACCTGCTTAGCTAATTCTAAATTAGACCTCAAGATAGTTTTTGTTGCTGTTGTTGTTCTGAGCAAGAAGAACCCAGACCAGGAGGTCACTATGCTGTGTAACAACAGTGGCTATGGCCCCATATTAGCTCGAGCCTAAGTTCTGTGGCTCCGTTCTTCCCTCAAAAATAAGACCATGTAACTCCTCCTAGCACTCGTGTTGTTCCTGTGGTTCTCCCATGCCTATAATACTATCCATGGGCAGATTCCTATAACAGTGCTTAGCACTCAATAAATATTTGTGGATATAAATACCAGAACTTAAAGATGTGTTTGTTACTTTAGAATCTTCTTAAGCCATTTATTTCCAACATTATTCCAGCATTCCAACAAGCCTTCCTTCCCAAGCTCAACCCCATTGGCCTCCTGATTGTCAGTCTCACCTCATAATGTTTACAAATGTATCAAACATTTAACAAAAAATTGTTATGTAATGATTTATACAAATTTATGAATTTAAAATCCAAATATTCAAATATATTTAAATTGCAACTTCCTTTATTTATCTTTTCCTGTTCTGCTGCATTAGAAAATATTAATATCTTAGTAAGTTTTAGGTGAATTCAGTTATTAGATATTTAAATTCAATCAATTCAGGTTTTTTCTCCTTGCTTTTCTCCTAAGATGATAATTTAGATTCCAGAGGCTTATACAACGACTGAACTGGGGAGAATGTGGAGAGAGAGGGGTGAATTTTTCTGTTATACCATTTTAAAGAGTTATTGATAGGATTAAATGAGATAAAATATGCACAACACTAGCTCATTTCTAATGCATGATAGATGCTCTACAAAGAGAAACATCTTTTTCTTAATTCTAGTTGTTCTTTAGACAAAAATTTAAAAATTCTAAAAAAAATTTTTCCCCATATTCCTGGTTCCACACATAAATTGGTAGCATCACCATCACTTTCCTCCTTTCTAGATGTATTCAAAATAAATCCTTCCACATTTCTCCTTCCTCCTGAGAGGAGCGACTTCCCTGACAAGGAAGACTGGATGGAGCCTCACTTCCCTTAGTGCACAGTTTTGGGCTAGACAGGTGATTGAATTAGAGGAGACTGCTGGGAGGAGGCTGGTCCCTTGGGTGTCTGTCCTATAACCTACTGTTTACTTCAGGAATCACAGTCAGGACTTTTACCTCTTCCCAACTCCTGCCTATGACTAAGTACGCTTCCCAACTTGGAGGGAATTGCATCTTCCTGAGACGATAAAATCAATTCCAGGTGGAATATGGTTCAAACTATATTACTTAGTCCATCTTATCACTAATAACTGATAAATTTTGATCCTAGGTTCTAATTGGGCTCTTTGTTCTATTCAAGAATTATTTATTTTCACCCTAAATACTCTACATCATTATGAGTTTTTTTAAAATTATTGTTGTTGTTATGAATTTCACATGCTCATGACAATCCAAGAAGTGGATTACCTACTAAAAATTGGAAGGAAAAAGAGAAAGAAAAGAATATAATAGAGAAGCACTAAAAGCACTTAGCAGAAAACAAAAAGGTTTTTTTGTGTGTCTTGAAAGAAGATGAAGTACATTTGCTAATTCTCTGAAGTATCAAAGTTCTAAGATAAGTCAGGCTGTTCCTGTCCAAAATTCCTGTAAGGGGAATTTATAGCCTGACTTGTTTACCCTGAGAACAGATTTCAGATTAAACCCTAAGGAACAGAGACAAAAAAGAAGAAAGAAAATGGTGGCTAGAGAAATGGATGTCAGAGGTCACAAAAAGGGATGGAGCTGTTAAGTTGATGGTGGGTGGTAGTCACAAAGTTTCCAGAGGACCAGGTATGGGTCTGGGGCACACAGCAGAGAGTCACACCCTCCAGAGACCAGAAAGGGAGTAATGTAGGCAACTCTACTTGGGATTAGAGCAAATAAGTTAGAGAGACTAAATGCTACTCAGGAAAGACAGTATCAGGGGTACAGGGTATTGGGAAAGAGGGGGCTCTACTGGCAATCCAAAGACCTAAAACTTAGACTCAGCTTTGATTCATGAAATCTATCCGTATGTAAATCTCTCTTCATCTTTTAAATATAAGGAGATATACTCAATTACTTTTTAAGAGTTTTTTGTTATTGTTGTTGTTAATTTTTAATCTTTTTTATAGAGTCAAGGATTCCTTCTGTTGCCCAGGCTGGAGTGCAGTGGCAAAGTCACAATTCATTGCAACCTTGAACTCCTGGGCTCAAGAAATCCAATCCTTCCACCTCTGCCTCCCAAAGACCTAGGACTACAGGCATACACTACCACTCCTGGCTAACTTAAAAAAAAAAAAAAATGGTAGAGAAAATGTCTTGCTATGTTTCTCAAGCATTTTTTTGTTCAGCTTTTTCTCCAGCTCTGGCATCTGGCATTCTACAATGTTGTGAAGAGTTGGTAGTTTCAAGTCTAAGTTTCTTCCTTTGGTACCTAAACGTACACCAATGTGGCTTCCAAAAGTCTCTGCTCTCTTGACAAAAAATGGCTGTGAACTCAGATCATCTCTGTGAGCTGGAATGTAGTAAAAACTGGAGAAAGATCTCATAGATCCCCCAAGCCAAAAAAGGAAAAAACAAACAAACAAAACGACTGAAATGGAACCCGAATATAGTGTTTTATAAAATAATGCACACAACTTTTTAAAAATAAAATATTTTCTATAGAAAGATAATCTATACCTCTATCAAGAGGACAGCAAAATAAAGGGGCAGGGACTAGAGGACGGAGATGCCATAATCATTCATTAACGCAATAGTATTAGTGAAAGTTAATATGAGCTACTGAAGGAACTACGAATAATGAGAAACAGCTCAGTGGTCAGAGTCAGCCAGGTTGGTTCCAAAGGTGAATTATTAACACCCTCAGAAGTTTCAGCATCTACAAAAACTTTCAGAAGATCACACTAAAAATAGCAGAAATCTGTCACTGTAACTCAAGTTTCTCCTTGAATAGCTAAGGGATGCAGCATATTTTCCCTTTCTCTAAGGTGACAAGATTCTTCAATGAAAATATCAAGAAATGCCCATTCAGAATTTTTCCAGGAATATTTATAGACTTGGCAGTTTGCTCCTAAAAATAAAATAAACAAAAATAATTAAAATTAAAAAAGAAAAACCTTCTTTAGTTTCTCTGAAACAGGAAAGGAAACTTTTATTTAATTTGGTATGTCTTTGCTTCCTGCACATGCATCATTTACCATTAGAGGCAAAAGAGATTTTAAATTTGAAAGCTGTCAGTTTCAGTAGGCTGAAACTTCTGCTCTTGACTGTGAGAACCAAGAGAGGACACCTGCACATTATCTCCATGCTATTCACTGTATAGCCTCAAATGAAACTGTTTTGAAATGTAAATTCTTCTTTGGTATCTTTCTCTGATACATATTATTTAAATTTTCAAAAACTAAAAAGGAAGAATTATTCAAATTAAAAGTGTTGCATATCTGCTTCCTTTCTGAGCATAGGATTCTAAGCTTCTATAGCTGAAAATCTTCCATTGTTATTAAGATTCTTGCTTATGCATGAATTGATCAGTAACTAAGTTACAGGAATAGGAAAATATCTTCAGCATGGATGAGCTTCTCCACCTGGCTGTAGAGACTCACATACCATCCCTACTAATGGTCAGGCAAGAACCACAGGGCTATTTAAACTTTCCTTTGAAAGCACTCAGTGTTCAGAAAATCCCTTTCCTAAAATTTATGTTAAAACAGACAGTTATACTTACTTGATTGAAGATAGAATTTCTTATGATTATCATTTCTGAGCCCACTGCCAACTTCGACAAGCACGTTCATTTACCAGAGATAATAATGTGTGATTTTCCCCTTTAATGAAAGATAAATAATTTGGCAGTCTTGCTTCATGTATTTTTCTATTTCAATACACTTCATTGTTTGGTGGGGTGTCCTTTATTCTTGGATGAGTTAGTGTGCAGAATGAAAATGCTTTCTTTAGATCAACTGTGCTATTTTCTGTAAGGCACTGCTATTCATACCACAGGTTTACAAAAGACCACTAAAGGCTGATATTACATTAGGTTCTGCTCATAATGATGTAGTTCTTTGTTTATAACTTACATAATTCACCATAGTGGCAAAGCTTCATCAAATTGGGGCAAAAGAAATAGAAAGTACATTTCAGGGACTCCAAATAGAATAAACAAGCTTCGACCAACTGTACTTTTTATTGTGTTTATTTGAATTAATGTGGAAGCCATGTTCCCAAGCCTCAACATAGGAAGAGCAGTGATTTGTTGTTTTATTATCTAAGATGGTATATATGGTGTGTGCTTAATATTTTACAGGTAAAGCCCATATAGGAGAATTACAGGAATATACAGCTCCAACTTATTGGATATTTCCTATCACAACCTTCTGATTAAATTTGAATTCCTAATGGATTATCTACAATATAAAATATTTGCATTTAGTCTCAACAGATAAAGACTGAACTAGAAGGCAGAAATACAGTAAGTCTATCATCCAATCCACTTCTTTCTACATATTATACTACCTAAAAGAACTTGTTTTGGTGATAGAAATATTCTATATCTGCGCTGTTCAGTATGGTAGTCACTAGCCTCATGTGACAATTAAGCATTTGACATATAGCTAGTGCCACTGAACAACTGCATTTTTAATATTAGTTTTGATTTTATTAAATTTAAGTAGCTATCTATGGCTAACAGTTGTTGTATCAGACAGCATAGCTTTATAATAATAAAAGTGGTATAAGGAGTCTGCTCCACTCCAAGGACCACCAGCCATCTCTCCTGTCTCACTCTAGGCACATTGCTCCTCAACTTATACATGCACCATGTATAGCTTCCCGTGCTGATCTGCAGAGGGTTCTATAATTGGATGGAGAGGAGAAGATATCTCACTTTCCTCCTCCATGGGGGAATCAGGACTAAACTCATTAGGCTCACACCCAACACCCTGGAAATCTTTAAATCTCCCCCATCCCACTCCACTGCGAAGCTCAAGTTACATTTGGAACTCTTCAATGTTACTGTATCACTTCCTTCTACCACCTCCTTTTTTAAGTCTGTACATTTAAATCACACTTTGACTACAGTTTGGTTACTAAGAGAGTAGGGTGGGAGGCAAGAGTGCTTTCACAACAGTCTGCTCCACATCAAAGGTAGACACATATTTTAAAAATGCAAACCATACTCATGTTCAACTTCATAATCTGATCTTGCTTTGGATGCTTAATAGGAATCTCAGAATGCCTATTCTGACATTATAAAAAATCCCAAATACAACATGATAGACTATTTTATTTCTTAATTTCATTATCTCCCTAATCTTTTCCATCTCAGTATGTGCTACACCATTTACCCAGTTGCACAGGCCCAAAACAAAATTAGTTTTTCTGCCCATTATCTCTCCACCTACCGTCTAATCCATCAGTAAGCCTTGTTGGCTCTGCCTTCAAAATGTATCTAGAATCTGATCCTCCTCCACAAACTACTACCCTATCTTAGCAAACCTATTTCAACAGATGTCTTACACTCTGCATTTATCATTATATCCTCCCTTGCTCTCTATAATTTTTTAACCATACTTCATAGCGGTAAGGCTTTAATAAATATGCCATGTGAGGCCTTTAAATCTAAACCCTAACTACCTTTCTGAACTCATCTCATGTCCTAGCCTGGTGTCTCTTTCTTTTCTTTTATCATTATTATTTGTTTTTGAGACAAAGTCTCACTCTGTTGCCCAGGCTGGAGTGCAGTGGTACGATCTCAGCTCACTGCAACCTCCGCCTCCTGGGTTCAAGCAAATCTCCTGCCTCAGCCTCCTGAGTAGCTGGAATTACAGGAGCCTGCCACCACACCCAGCTAATTTTTTGTATTTTTAGTACAGATGAGGTTTCACCATGTTGGCCAGGCTGGTCTTGAACTCCTGACCTCCTGATTTGCCCACCTCAGCCTCCCAAAGTGCTGGGATTACAGGTATGAGCCACCATGTCTGGCCTCTGGTGCCTCTTTCATAGTCTTCTTGTTGCTCCTCAAACATGCTAAGCTCATACCTGCCTTAAGACTTTCACTTACTCATCACAGACTGGAATGCTCTTTCCCACATCTTCCCATAACTCATGCCCTCACTTTGGGTTTTCCCTAATCACTGTCACATCTCATCGTCTATCTTCCTATTTTACTTAATCTTGTTCATGGCACATATCATTACACAAAATTATATTATTTCATTATTTGACTTGAAGTATTTTTTCTCATGTTTTCCCACAAGAATGTACCCATGAAATCAAAAATCTTGTATGTCTTAGCTACAGGTCTCATTTCAAGAACTAGAAGAGCACCCAATATGCGTGCTCAAATACTTGTTGAATAGGTTTATAAAATTTGCTTATGCCACTCACCCAAACACACGCACCCAAAGAAACACAGCTACATGCCACAGACTTAAAGATACTTCATAGACACATGCAGAAAGATATTTACACCACAAAAGATACATAGTCACACATCTTAAAACTTTCAGAGGTTTCTCATAGTTTTGGTGATGAAGATAAAAACTTCTAACATGGGTAACAAGATTTTGCATGATATGGTTTCCACGTACTTCTTCAGCATCATCTCAAACCATATTCTCGTCTCTCAGCCTTTACACTCTGGCCACACCAACCTTCTTTCTGTTCTTTGTATACAACAGATTGCTTTATATTAAAATAATTTCGATATAGTCACTACTTGAGAGGCTCCTTTATTTCTCCTTGTGCAACTTAATTTCCACTGATCATTAATACAATAGAATAAGTGCCCCTTCCCCATGGGAGGATTGGCAGATCTCCCTAAACACAGCTCAAATCTTCCTAGTTACGCATGAGACTCCCATAAATGAATAAATACATGAATGAATGTTGACAATGTTGCTAATGATATTGGGCCTCTAAATACATCTGAGTATTGAAACTTTATCTTTACTTGCTGCTGCGGTATTTCAAATTAATTAAAACTCTTGTGTAGCTGCACATCAGTCACATTACCCCAACTGCAATAGATGCAGTCAGGGAGATGAAATGGACCAGCAGGCTTCACATGCTTTCCATCACCATAATGGCGACAGAGATAAAGTTGACATTGCAGAAGTTACCAGCGCTTCTATTTACCTACTGATATTTACTGTGTTCCCCTAGGACAGCCAGTAACATCATTTACTTCAGATAAGGTATGTTTGACAATGCAGTGAACATTAAAAAGAAAAGTGCCTGGGTAAATGGAAATAACACTGTGTCCTGGAAAGGGGAAGAGATGGATGGTCTATATATAAATGTGAGTTCATTAAACATTAGGAATGACAATCGCATTTATGAAAGGAATTCAAGTCAGAAGGTTATTAGAAAAAATAAAAGGCATACACTGAAATATGAGAGCTTAGATTTCTTGGAGTACTAAGAAATGAATATGCTTAATGATGCATATTCATTAATTCAGAAAGGAGAGAGGTATGCCTCCATAATTTCAGACACAAACCATCAGATCACTGAGCAACTGGCAGGTCATTAAGCAAAATTCTCCAGGTACATATACTGGTTCCTCCATGTCTGAGTGGCAATCAGAGCTCTTGGGAAATAGGGGACAACAATCACAATATCCAAGGTTTTCATGGGGTTAGTCTACACTCAGACTCTGTTATTCTGCACAAGATCATGTGTGTCTAAAAGAGAAAATCTAAATGTCCTCAAAGTAAAAGAGAGCCAATAGCCAGAATGTCCATCACACAGCAAATAAGACCAAATGCTTCATTAGACTCTAATTCAGTTTATGTCTTTTCTGTCATCCTTAATTAACAGTGATTGAATCTACCTTATGCCCATAAAGAATTCATTTCTACTTCTGTCATCAGCTTTACTTGTGAATTCTTCTGTAGTGACAGCCCTACGTTTGTTATCCAGCCAAACGGCCACCTGTCCACTTGGCTGAGACTCTCACTCAAACATGGTTGTGCCCTCACTCAGGAGCACACCAGCACATGGTAGCTCATCAGAAAACTGACACTGACATTACCTGAGCACCTTCTACGTCAGCTGCTTTTGGGCAACTCAGAAACTCTCAAACAGAGTCAAACGATAACAATGCTTCCTAGCATAAAAACATCATGTGCTACTTTTCACGTGTGGTAAGACATTTAAGATAACATAGATTAAGTTTTCTTAACCATCAGAAAGCCTATACTGAAACATAAAATGGCAATTCCAACCTTCGTTTTGCAGGTTCTGGTTTGGGTCTTTCTATATGGTCATTTCAAAGAATGTAAGTTTCATTTTCAAAATGATTACAACAGACCCTTGAACAAAGCAGGGGTTGGGGTTCCCAGCCCCTTTGCCATAAAAAAAATCCTCACGTAACTTTTAACTCCCCCATTAACAATAGTCTACTGTGAACTGGAAACCTTACCAATAACATAAACAGTTGATGAACATATTTTCTATGTTGTATGTATTATATACTGTATTCCTACAATAAAGTAAGATAGAGAAAAGAACATGTTAGAAAATCATGTTCTTTTAAGGAAGAAAAATAAATTTACAGAACTGTACTTTATGGATGGATACTGTAAGTTTGTCATCTGTTTATAAGATAATCTGTCTGAAATGGTGGGCACTGCAGCTGCAAACCTCAATCTATGATACATATTAAGTAATTCAACTTTTCCTGGTAATGTCATGACTTTTCTCTGCTTCTTGGGAGCACTCCCAAGTGTCACTCCTAGTGACACTTTATGTGGGTCCCATGGTGTTATTTAATGTTTAAGGTATTACACTAAACACAATGAAAAGTATGCAAGAACTGAGAGGGATCAATTTTACTGAGATAACACACAATTTATGAGAGAGAGGAAGTGCCCAAAGGGAGATAGTTAGTGTCACATGGCATTTTAGCAGATCCTTGCAATACTTGAGATCACCACAATAGTAACAGGAGGTAGCTATGAAATTATTACAGTACTACAGTATGTACTGCAGTTAATTGTAGAGTCATGATTTCATACTGCATTTTACATTTGTTTACATTTCTCTCAACTGCAAATGGCACCATGTCTGTAGGTGTTTGTATGTGTAAGTTCTGATAAATTTAAAATTTTCATAATAAACTTGTAAAGAATAAACTAGTGTCTACGTATATTCCATGAATTGATAGCACCACTAAGTTCTCCTTAATTTTTCTGAATTTCTAGGCTACAGGATTCATCTGAGTTGTTTTTTTTTTTTCAAATTTTTCTCAAATTTCCAAATAATTTTCCAAAATATTTATTGCAAAATATCAAGGTAAAAGTCTACAAGCCAGTTCAAACTCATGTTATTCAAGGATCAACTGTAATGTCAGTTCTAACAAAAAATGTTTTATTTATGTAATAAATATTTATTATACAGATACTTCTCTAAGTACATGGGTTTAACAGTGAAGGAGATCACCTCTTTTCAATTTTATAGTTTAGCATTTAAATACAGAGATGTGAATCTGTTGTCATATTGCAAAGAAATAAATGCTCTCATAGGAGTGAAAGCAAGGCTTAGGGAGGTAAGTGATGATCATTGGGCTTTGCCTTAGACAATTGTGAAAACCTTTCTTGAAGTGAAGTTTCAACTGAGAGCTGAACTAAACCTATGAGTTAGGCAACAGGGAGAGTAGCTTTGGAGGGAATGGGCAGGAAAAGATCTACACAGAACAATGTGTCATCCTGTAGTAGGAATATAAAAATTAAACAATGTTCTGAAATCCTAGGAATTACTAGGATAAAAAATAGATTAAAGAGACTAAAAACTGTCATTTCTACATGGGAACAGAGATAAATATAGACGTGATGTTCTCGCACAGGTATAACTGTCATGTAGGTGAGGTTTGTCATGAGTTGAGGTCGTTTCATTTCTTAGATTATATTTAAACTGCTGCCTGAAGCACCGACAACAGAGGTAGACAAAGGATATTAATATAAGATATATTCAGTAGAGTTTGGGGCTAGGTATAGTGGTTCATGCCTGTATTCCAAGCACTTGGAAGGTCAAGGTAGGACGACAGCTTGAGTCCAGGAATTCAAGACCAGCCTGGACAACAAAGTGAGGCCTTGTCTCTACAAAACATTTTTAAAAACTATCCAGGCGTGGTAGTGCACACCTCTAGTCTTAGCTATTCAAGAGGCTGAGGTGGGACGACTGCTTAAGCCCAGAAATTTAAGGTTACAGTGAACTATGATCACACCACTGCACTCCAGACTGGATGATGGAGTGAGATGCTGTCCCTGTCTCAAAAAAAATCTGGAGCTCAACTCTTCAAAAAATACATAAAAACATAAAATCTTTATAATAGGAAAGGAAATAATTTTCCTGCAGACTCAAAAAATTGCCAAGTGAAATATGGCTTACATCAAAAATAATGGAGGCCAATGAATACGAATGTCAATGTGCTATATTATTTCTTCTTTATCACATGTAAGTACTTATTTCTTAGATTAACATCTATTTGCTGCAAGATACTTGGCTAGGCAAAAGATTTTCAAATGACATCAGTTTTCCAAAGAAAGAAACAAATGAAGAGAACAGTACTTTCCATGGCATGTCACAACTTCTCCAACAAAACAGGACACAGGAGATAGATGACAACAAGGACTAAAGTGGCTCACTTGAGACAGAGAAGGGTTTCGAAGCTACTGGGAAGAATTTTACACTAGCTTTCTTAAATAATGCTTAGGAATTGCCAGTGGGTCAGCTGCGGTGTGCACTTCAGGACAGGGAAGGCCAGGGGTAAACACATAAAGTAGGAGTCCCCAACCCCTGGGCCACAGATGGGTACCAGTCTGAGGCCTGTTAGGGACTGATCTGCACATCAGGAAGTGAGTGGCTAGCAAGGGGACAAAACTTCATCTATATTTACAGTCACTCCCCATCGCTGGCATTACCGCCTGAGCTCCACCTCCTGTCAGATCAGCAGCAGCACTGGATTCTAGTAAGAGCAAATACAAACCCTATTGTGAACTGCACATGTGAGGGATCTAGGTTGTATGCTCCTTATGAGAATCTAATGCCTGATGATCTGTCACTGTCTCTCATCACCCCTGGATGTGACCATCTGGTTGCAGGAAAACAAGCTCAGGGCTCCCACTGATTCTACATTATGATGAATTGCATAATTATTTCATGATATATTACAAAGTAATAATAGAAATAAAGTGTGCAATAAATGCAATGCACTTGAATCATCCTGAAATCACCCGCTCTACCCCAGTCTGTGGAAAAATTTTCTTCTACAAAACCCAGTCACCGGTGCCAAAAAGGCTGGGGACCACTGACGTAGAGGGATGAGAAAGCAAATTGTCCAGGATCACTCCAGTGTAGTGAAAGAATTTAAACAGAGTAATCCAGATGGCAAACAGAAGTGCAGCTTCAGGCCCTTAATGATCCACCACAAAATACAGTGACAGCTTTCAAAGGCAATGACAATTGGGATGGAAAGGAGAGAATGAATACACGAGATGTTTAGAAGGTAGAATTACCACAAATTATTGAAAATGAGCAATGGTGAAAATCCTCACCCAAAGTTCAGGACTCACTCATGCTCTCATAAGTATGAATACATTCATGAAGAAAATTGAATAATGTATTTGAAATAACTGTGCTGTCAGGACATATGTCTACTGTAAACCAAAAATTGTCTCTGACTTAAATGGCCCCTAATTATATAGCACAACTTCTCTTACAGGAACTGAGAAGGGATGAAAACACACACGCACGCACGCACCCACACGCAGATTACAATGAAGAGAGGTATATGTTGGGGTGGGAGGAATAGTAAAATCCTTTAAACTGCTGAAACACTTACATGATTTTATAAACCACCTTCCAATATACTATTTGGTGAATTATCACTAAAAAAATCTCAAGTAAATCAGGCAGGAAAATCATGAAAAATTCAAATGATTGCAGGTAAAGAAAATTGTTTTAAATTAAATGAAGCTTCACTAAACAGAATCTGCTTAATAATTTTGGCTGAAAGCTACAGATAATATGTAGCAATAGGAGCAGGGAACTTAACTTCCTTGCCAAGCAAAAAGAAACAATTCAGCAAGCAACAGTGAACTGATATGCACTAAATAAACAACGAGGCAGAAACACCGCTGTGAAAGGGCTTTTTATATAGCTAAGCCAAGCTGGATGACTTACAGTTGGAGAAAGAAGTGCTAAATACGTAACAGCCTGGGGCCTTGCTGGACCCAAATAATAGTTATTTCTGAGTAGGTCAAGCAAAAGTCAATAAAAAGGAAAGCAGGAATGGCTGTTGGGTTCGTGGCAGGCTAATAATGCCCTTATGGGAAAAATTTGGGTTTCAAATAGCCAGAATCAAATACTTAAGTTTCAAATACTTTATCATAGACCACCAGTTCTGGAAATATCAGTAGAATAGCTAGAAAATAGGTAAATTCTGCCAACGAGAATCATTCTTAATATACATTCTCTAAACCAGTGTTTTCAGTATGGGTAGAAGAATCACCTGCAGTGGAATCACAAGGAGGCATATTAAATGGAAACATCTGGATACCACCTCAGACTTGCTAAATCAGAATTTCTAAGGAAGAACCTGGGAATTTAATTTTTAAATTAAATTTTCAAAAGATTCTTCTGTCTTCTAACACCAGAGAACTTTTATTTTTGCTTATTTTGCATTTTGCTTTGCTTTGAAATGCCATGGTTCACAGACATACATTTGTCAGATAGAGAAAGGGAGACAGAAAGGGAGGGAGAGAGATAACATAAATATATATCCAATTTCTGGCCAAACTTTTGTTTTGCAGCAAGCAGGGGCTAAAGTAACACTTTATAAAGCACATGGACTGATTAGAAAACAGGGTTCTTTTGAGATAAAAGAACAAACGTACAATCAACAATTAGACAACATGAATGGTAGTTTATAATCAAGCGTCAGAGTGTATGGAGCAGAACATGCCCACTGTATTACTCTGTTCTCATATTGCTATAAAGATACTACCTGAGACTAGGTAATTTATAAAGAAAAGAGATGTATTAGTCCGTTTTCACGCTGCTGCTAAGGACATACCCAGACCGGGAAATTTACAAACGAAAGAAATTTAATCGAGAACTCACAGTTCCATGTGGCTGGGGAAGCCTCACAATCAGGGCAGAAGGCAAGGAGGAGAAAGTCACATCTTACGTGGCTAGCAGGCAAAAAAAGAGCATTTGTGCAGGCAAACTTCTGTTTCTAAAGCCATCAGATGTTGTGAGACTTATTCACTCTCCTGAGAACAGCACAGGAAAGATCCCTCCCTTGATTCAATTACCTCCCACCGAGCCCCTCCCACAACACGCGGAACTTCAAGATGGGATTCTGGTGGGGACACAGCTAAACCATAGCAAGAGGTTTAATAGACTCACAGTTCCACACGGCTGGGGAAGCCTCAGGAAACTTGCAATCACGGCAGAAGGAGAGCGAAGGGGAGGCAAGGCGCCTCTTAAATAGCGGCAGGTGAGAGAGAGTGAAAAAGGAAGAGCCGCTTTTAAAACCATCAGCTCTCTTGAGAACTTGCTATCAAGAGAACAGCATAGGGGAACCACCCCATGACCGAATCACCTCCCACCAGGTCCCTTTTTTGATACGTGGGGATTACAATTCAAAATGAGATCTCGGTGGGGACGCAGAGCCTAACCTTACACCCACCAAGGTGAATCAGAAGCTGGACTTCTCTGATTTCTTCCGTTCTTCATTTTCCTGAATCCTTTCAAGTAAAGTTTCTATACAATAATCTATCAGTAAGTTATTATCATTTAATAAAACTTAAAAATTGTATAGGAAAACATCTGTTGAATAATTTGGGATAGTATCATTTATAAAAATTTATTTAAGATGATTATTATTTTTTCCTTTGCTGGTGGGAGAGAAAGCAAGATAATAAATGCACTTAGTAGAATATTATAGTAAACAAACTCTTTAAAGGTATATGCTTTATTCTCTCATAAGACTATGTATCTCTTTTACAGACATCCTGGTGAGAAAGTGAAACCCTAAATGGATGCTGAGATTTATGCTTTTTTATTTGACTTCCAATGAAAGGTACAGGCGAGTTGGGTCAGGTGTGTGGGATGATTGCAGTTGTCAGTTAAGCATTACAGAATTTTATAAACTTGTGAATGTATGTGTATGTTGCAAACCCTAAAAGCACACATTCACCTAATAATTGTGATATCTATTTTTATAGGAAGTATGTTGAGGGTGAAATTGAACCTGAATATATGTTAAATAAAATCATGAAATAAGTTTGTAAAGACATATGCATAATTTACCAACCTGCTCAAATTCAGATTGGCAAACCCTTTCCTCCTGATGGGCACTGCTGAGAGTAAAATGAATGAAATCTGAATTACAGTCTGCTATTTCTTCTACCAAAACTACAAGCTTGAGCAAATAGGTGTGTAATAATTTTTGATGCTATTATTAACAGTGTTTATTTAGTTAATACTCCTGATAGAATAAAAATTTTTGATCTAGATTCTTTTGACAGTATTTAGAAATTAAAAATTTCAAAATTCAAAAATTATTTTAAAAAAGAATATACTATCAGACTCGTCTCTTAAACATTAGAGTTTCTTCTAGAGCCCAAACTGTAACATCCCAGTCAAATTTATTACTAACAGGTAGGTACAATGGGTGGTAAGAAAAAGATAAAGCTTACTGCTTTGCTTTATTCTGTTTGGAAATTACTCAGCTTTGTGCCCAACTGAACTTACTAAATTTTAGCTGTGCTCAACACAGAACATGAGGTGGACTCAGTTCTGTCCTGAAGCTGACCAGCAAGCACAAAAGGATTGAACCCACTGACCTCCGGGTATGATTACAACCTTGGGGACAATAAGCAAGCAAGTACTCTCCAGGTTGGGGCCAGAGTTAATGTTTCCATCAGGATTTCCTTGAAGAGCATAAAAGTCCTATTAGTATATTGTTAATTCTTTAAGATTTGTTACGGTGAAACTTTAATAATAAAAACATTCAAAAATATCTATGACTTAGAAAATACTTTGACCCATATTTTCCTACCAATTTGGTTGTTATTTGGATAAAATATGAAATAATCCCTTTTTGCTTCTAAAGGAAAAAGAATGGAGAATTTTCCACAAAGAGTTACCAGTGATAACCACCTCTGTGAATTAATTATAAGAAAGAAATACCAACATAGAGTCCTGGGCAGACTATTTATCTTTCTTTTCCATCACTGTACCTCTCTAAGAAACAAAAATAGAGTTACAGGTTAACTGGAAAAATCTATAATTAAAATTTTATTTTTGTGTGGAGCTTTGTATCAAAGAGCAATTGCATTCCACATATGTACCACAGTAATACTGGTCAACATCTATTTTTTCCACTTATATCCTAACAAGTTATGTGTAATCTTACTAAAAATTGTCTAACAAGCAGTATTGAAATAGTTGTTAAAGTATTATAAGAAATAACGCTTCTTATCTCTCCCAGGTACTCAAAAATCTTGATCCACAGAAAAAATCTACATCCAAATGCCGGGTTTGCTCAAGCTCATTTTCATTATAATGCAGACACTTTACATCACTTCAGGGCTTTTACCAGAAGAAATATTAGGAATATTAAAATATTTATTTTTTTCTTCCTCCTTTTTTGGTAGCAGACCTCACTGCATTTGCAGAATGTCTTGTAGACCCAGAACATGTGGGTGAAAACAAAGTTTGCATGTGTTTTCATGGCTAATAAGAAGCCATTCTTTAAAAGCATATCACCTGTCAGCATCACTTTCCCTGAAAAGATTTTCAGTTCTGTGCAGCTGCCTTTCACTTCCTTCATCCTTGGTATAAGTGTTCAACCAAGTACATGCTTTGCACTTTCAAATGTCTTTTTCCAGTTGCATCCTTGTCTGTATGTTTACATTCCAGGATGTAGCACTGTCAACTTCTGAAGATTTGGCTAACTCAGTAGTTGTACTGTTTTTGGCTATTCCTATCCACATTTTCACATAGTCTATAGTGGAATTCTGCAGCACTCCAATTCAACTCTTAAAAAGATCATCCTAATTTGAAGCAGATGTTAGGTTCATACCTGTGCCACAATGGTAGGTGAAACATAGATTACTTTTTATACATATTTATGGAAGCCATTTGGTCATTTGGCTTATAACTAAGAAGATGTGTAGGATTTTTAAAAGTTGATTATTTTCATACATGGATGTGAAAAGTATTATTCCTCAAGAAATTTAAGATAATCAAATACAGGCTTACACATACATGCCTATTAGCCACATAAGTGGCTATCCATTTCATTATCAAGTAAGCATCATGTAGCACTCTTTAGGTACTACAGGTACAAACTCCTCCATAAATGTTCTTATAGCTTTTGTTTAGTAGTTTTACAACTTTTATAGAAGCAACTTGATTTTTACTAATAAACACAAGAAACCAGAGTACATATACAATTAATAAAACTGCCACTATTAGTATAAATTTATTTTATAAACTTAGAAAACTTCATAAAATTAATAGCAATGATACTGTCATTACTTTTTGATTTTGTATTATAAAGTCCCAATTCAGTCTCTATTGTATTTATTGTAATTCAGTCTCATATATTTTAGCTGCATAATTTTTTTTGTTTGTTTTTTTGAGATGGAGTCTTATTCTGTCACCCAGGCTGGAGTGGCAAGATCTTGGCTCACTGCAACCTCTGTCTCCCGGGTTCAACTGATTCTCTTGCTTCAGCCTCCCGAGTAGCTGGTACTACAGACGCATGCCACTACACCAGGCTCATTTTTGTATTTTTAGTAGAGATGGGTTTCACCATATTGGCCAGGCTGGTCTTGATCTCCTTACCTGGTGATCCGACCGCCAAGGCCTCCCAAAGTGCTGGGATTACAGGTGTGAGCCACCACGCCAAGCCTAATTGCATAATATTTTTAAAAATCTAATTTATTCAGTAATTATTTGCAAAGGGTTGTAGTAATTTAACTACTCCTCATGCCAATTCAGTATACTCCTCATGTACACACAGATGGAAAGAAAAACTTTATTCACATACGCACAGAAATGAGTTAATCTGGTAGAATGTGCTGAAGATTCTGTGGAATTCGATATATTAAAAATATAGTATAGGCCAGGCACAGTGGCTCTTAAGTACAGGGATACATTCTGAGAAATGCTTCAGTAGGCCATTTCACTGTTATTTGAACATTATAGAGTGTACTTACAAAATCTAGATGGTACAGCCTACTAGACACCTAGGCATATGATATTGTCATGTGTTGCTTCTAGGGCTATGAATCTGTATATTATGTTACTGTACTAAATACTGTAGGCAATTGTAACACAATAATAAGTATTTGTGTATCTAAACACAGAAAAGTAAAAATACAGTAAAAGAGATTTAAAATGGTACATCTGTATAGATCACTTACCGTGAATGCTGCTTGCAGTACTAGGAGCTGCTCTGGGTGAGTCAATGAGTGAGTGGTGAATGAATGCGAAGACCTGGGACATTATGTACACTCCTGTAGACGTTAGAAGCACTGTAGACTTTAGAAGCACTGTACACTTAGGCTACACTAAATTCATCTAAAAAATTCTTTCTTCAATAATATATTAACCTTAGCTCATTCTTACATTTTTTACTTTATAAACTTATTTTTTTTTTAACTTTTTGGCTCTTTTGGAAGAACACCTAGAGTAAGACACAAATACGTTGTACAGCTGTACAAAATACTTTTTCTTCATATTCTTTTCCTAGGAGCTTTCTTTCTACTTAGTTGTTTTAGTACATGATTTTCGTTTAGTTTCTTACATATCACCTCATGCATATACATCTGTTTTCTTTAGGATCTTCTCCCCATTAAGTGCTATCTTCCTTGGTAGCTTCAACAAAGTTGTTTTTTATTTTTGTTTTCTTTTCTCCCAGCCCAGTGGCTTCGCATATGTTCAAGCTGCTACTTTTCCTTCAGCATCGTCCTCTTTTAGTTTTTTTTTTTTTTTTGCAAGTTTCCTGTGCTGAAAATTTGTGGTAAAAATGTACTTAACTGCATTTTCTTTCTCTCCAATATCTTAGTGTTTCCAATACACCCAACATTTCAGGGGGTCTTTTATTTAGTTATTCTTAGTAGATGGGTTAGCCTGATACAAGCTACTTCATAGTTGGAAGATAGGGTATATTATGGTCATTTTGTTATCTTGATTTCTTGGGAACATGCCTGATACCAGTACAATGTATCTTCCCACTGAAGAGGATATCTAGAGTGGTCTCTTTGCAGTAGTCCCTTTTACTATTTTTGAGGTGAGGGCCAGGTCCTCTCCTCAAAGTTCCCACAGCTTTCTCAAAGCCCTCTTCACAAATTCCTGCCCCTCCCCCCACCATCTTTGGCTCTTGAGATTTTTAAATCCTTGATGTTGGTTTTAGAGTCTATTATTCTCAACCACTGTTCTACCTTCCAATTAACTCCAGCGTGTAGCATTCTTATCTTCATCCCCAATCAAAACTAAAAGCAATTGAGTCCTTTGAAAATATTCTATTGCATTTCACTTAAAATATCTTTTAAATGTTTAATTTCATATCACCCTAAAAAGGTAATGACTCATGGCTCTATCTTATTCTATCTTAATCTAAACCTGCATAAATTTTCCCCTAAATATCTTCCTTTTTGACATCAAATGGAAAAGCAAAAGTTGAACTAAGAAATTCTGGTTTCACTGAGTTATCCTCAATATTGCATAATTGGTCATAAGCTACATATCCACATCTAATATAAACTTAAAAATCCTTTTCATTGCCCTTAGCTTTTGGTAAACATTGTTTCATTTTACACTTTGGCCTTCAGAATTCTACCATCTGCATTTTGAATCACTCTTACATGTTTGCATTTTTTTCTCATAATTTTTACCTGCCTATCTTAAACCAAAATGTAAATGTTTTTGGATCCACATTGGATTATTTCACCACATACTTATTTTCTTTTTCATTTAAATGTTTTATTGTATAATCAATACTGAAGTTCTGAGAGCCTTCAAATGTTACAGAAAGGCCCCCCCCCCACAATTTTATGGTATGTAGTAATATCTCTACCTTTTCTAAAATGTTTGAAATCTAACTTCCTTTCTAACATCTAGTACCTAGGGATATAAAAAGAGATATTAAAAATGACCTATTATGTTACATTCACTTATATATTTTCTTATTTGACAAATTACAATTTATTTAATGAGTTTTACTTTTGTTTGCCTTAGTTTTATAATATACTAAAAATATTGCCTGTTATAATAATATTTTGCAAAATATTTTATCTGCTGGGCAAGATGGAATTAAAATTTACATTGGTTCCAATATACTCCTAAAAATTGATTGATATTTATAAGAGGACTAAACACAAATGAGAATTTTTATTAACTATTTTTCAGTATAATGTTCTCTTTTGATGCAAATTCTTTACCAGCATATTCATTATTATAATTTGACTTTAAAGTTATGCAGAAAATTAAATGAAAATCTTTTTAAAATTGAATTCATTCTTGTGTAACTTTGTAAGCCTCAGAAAAAAGGTGTTAATAAAGCCTGTTTTGCAATAAATCTTCATTATCCTCATATGTAAATATCACTGCTTGGATTAGTTGGTAAACTTAAGAGATTAATGACAATAAGCTTCATGCCTCACACATAGCTGATCTATCCATTTCCAGATCCTTATGTGTATGTGGACATTATATGTCATATTCCTATAAACTTCTTGTTATAAATATCAGCACTGTAAGGATAATGGCCTTATCATACATTTCACAAATCAGAGAAGTTACTTGTAGGGAATATAAACCATTAGACATATTTTAAATGTCATGGTTGATTTATTTTTGGTATATACAAAAAGTCTCTGTAGCTTTTCATACTGTCAAGAACTGGAACTATTCAAGAAATATAAGTCTGTTGGCTCTGTGTGGTTAATGACACTAAGTCCAAAGAGGAGAATGAAACAGAAGGCCACAGAGCTGAGTAAGACACATTTAAAGGTCTCATCCAGTGCGAGATCTCAGTGGGATTTCAAGCAGTGTGTAATGTGGAAGGTCATAGACAAAAACTTTATAATAAATCTTTCTAGCCAGAAAGCATTCTTCCATGCAATCTATCCCCAAAATGGCAAACTAAATACAGATAACTTGTCATTAAATTTACAAGTTCCGATATACTACTGGTATACAATCAGATATCCAAATATTTGGTCATTAAAAAATATAATATGGGTACATTATTGTATCTAGCACTCCTTTGTTATCTCCAAAGAGTGAAGCAATAAAGGTAAGAAGGTAAGATGGATACACAGATCATGATAATGGACAAAGGTTAAATATAATCACAAAATGAAATCTCCATAAGGAAATATACTTTGTTTATTTCAGTGAAGAAAATTGTAGTTTCGTCATGTGGCCAGTGATCCTTATTGCTTTATTCATTAATATATTCAAAAATGGTTAATGAGCTTGTATCATATGACTAACAACCTATGCCACCTGGATTCACTAGCAAATTAAATCCTAAATGATTAGAGATGGTCTCTTCATGTTTATACTTTTAGCCACCAGTTTTCTACTCTCTCTCAAGTCTCCCTTGTAGCTTAAAAGTCATAAATAGGTATGAGTTTAGTAGGTGTTTCATAAGAGAGGAGAAAATGTAAAAATGTAGATAGCTATTAAAACCTTTAAATATTTGCATCCACTAAAGTGTATTGCTATGCATCAAATTTATCTTTGCTCTCTTTTAGTTACAGCCTTAATTGCCTCCTTTCTGTGTATCATCTCACATAAACTACTGTTTTATGTATTAAATCAAAGAAGTTTGGTTTATGCCCACTATAACTCACCTTACTTTCTGTTCTACCTACATACAACTATTTAATAACATCTTTTGTATCTACGCTTCTTGCAATATCTTACTTTTACATAAAAACGAGAGCCAAGGAGATAAGCTTAGCAGCAACACTGATGTAATTCTCAGGTCGAGTTTTATCTTTAAGTGTTCTTCTTTAACACTGAGTGCAATCGAATCTATTAGCTTGCTCTGGATAAACTGTGAGAATGAGCTATAAAGATTGCAAATGAGGGTTAGGATTCACTTTTAGGAGTCCTTATTTCTTTTTGCAGAAAATCTAGAATTCTTCATGCTTACCTTAACAAAACCCCAGCTGCCACTATGCCTCTGCCTGACAACCTCCACCATTTTCCCACCAATAAGACATAGGAAATAAAGGGCAATAAATATTAAATTTACTTTGCATGTGAAGTACCAGTAATTGTTGCTTAACACCCTACTCTGATGCACTTCAGCCTGTAGCTTTGAAGTGGAGTATTTCTAAAGCAACATCACACAACAGTTGAACTCAAGGATGTTCTTTATTCAGATGTTCTTCCAGCTTTGAGAACTGATGCAGGCATCACTGTCCACCTTCCATCTGATGAGCCTTTCTGGCATTTTAATTACCTGAGTACTGGTTTTATCTAGCTAGAAGTTTATCCTAGTGTGGTGGCGGCAGTAGCAAAACAAGGTCACATTCACAATATCACCAGGGAGATCCAGACACATCACTTTCAAAACACCTGTAATAGTCCCAGCATTTTCGGAGGCCAAGGGGGCCAAATCACTTGAGGTCAGGAGTTCAAGACCAGCCTGGCCAATATGGTGAAACCCTGTCTCTACTAAAAATATAAAAAATTAGCTAGGTGACGTGGTGCATCCCTGTAGTCCCAGTTACTCTGGAGGCTGAGGCAGGAGAATCGCTTGAACCCAGCAGGCAGAGGTTGCAGTAAGCTGAGATCCTGCCACTGTACTCCAGCCTGGGTGAGAAAGTGAGACTCTGTCTCAAAAAATAAAGAAATAAACAAACAAAAACACCCATAATGGGACAGCACTGAAGCTATACCTTCTGCATAGCCATCTCTTTTCCTCTCATTACCCCTACTTCTCTGATTCTCCTCATTTTTTCCCAGTGTCTGAGTCCATGACATACCATGGTTCTCAGCTGGATGTCAATTAATCCCTGCTAACTAAGATGTTAGCCAATAAAGCTTTATGTGTTCCCTCCTGCAGTTATTCACATATCAAAAGAGAGGAAATAGTCCTGTCAATCTAGAACGATTAAGTTTTCAAAAAGAAGGTATGCCTATCTCTCCTCAATGGTTTCTAATCAGTGACTTCTAAATCCAGTTGCTCTCATCAAGTAATACAAACTAAAAACACAAATTGAAAAATCTATATGTGCTAACCAAATAACTGTCCACTGATGTCTGAGAAACAGGGTGGTTAATCTAGACACATCACAAAGCAATGCTAGAAAGGAGCTGGATGAAACCAGTAAACCTTCTTTTACCAGAGCAGAGCTCTGTTTTATTCTAGATACCCACCAGCAGCTTATACAAAAGTCTAGAATCAGGCTAAACATTTGCATAATTCTCTATATCATGTAGTCAACTACACCTCACATTTAATACTCATCATCATTATCATAGAGACAATAAATATAATAAAATATTTTAATTCGTATTTTTAAAATGTACCTCAAAACCATGTTGTAATTTACCAACAACAAAATAAAAGAAAAACAGACAAAAAAAATTCTCCAAGGACATTTTTAGGATCAGAAATACCACCCAAGGTCCAGAAGCCCCATTGTTTGTCAAAATTAAAAGATGAAAAAAATATAAGTAGGTAATTTTTAAACTTCAAATAAAAATAGAACACAATTTAAGCTGGATAATCAAACGCTGACTATGTCAGAGTTTATTGCCTGGAGACTCAGGTCTCTGAAACAAGGTAAGGCTTGTGAGAAATTCTTTCAAGTAGTTAGTGAAGTAAGATAAGCATTTTGTTCCTCCTGATTTACATGTGTTTCTAGTGCTGTATGAGAGTTACCTGTAAGCTGTAGGAGAAGGGACAAATCAAATCAGAGTTACCTGTAAGCTGTAGGAGAGGGGACAAATCAAATTGAGTTCCTTCCTGAACTCAATTCCATTGGTAAAAAAGGAGATGGCAAAATCCATGAAGATTATTGGCTCATTCAGTCTACATATAGTTGAGTGCTTTATGTGCCTTTCTGAATATAAAATATACATGCTCGTTTCAGAAAATAAAGTAAACCAAAGAAAACCCTGCTCCTCCTTGAAAACACTTTGGCATTTTCCCCTAGTATTTTATCTTAGGATCACAATCCTAAATCCTGCTTTATTCACTAAACATGTTATCATGAGAGGCAAATGCTGCTAAACAGAAAGCCCGGAAAGTCTGAATCTCAGATTCTTTCGTGGAATTCAACAGGATGCTAAGGCTCGATGAGTCTCAATATTTTTACTTCACAGGCTCATTTAATGAGATAAAGAATGTAAAAAGCCTAGCACAGTTTGGGTATATATAATTTATCAATAAATTATAGCCATTCTATCCTGAAAGCTAGTGAAATCAAGACGAGGGAACTAACAGAAAAAACCATCCATCAAGTAACTAGGAACTATCCTCAGGACTTCAGTGCTTTCAAAACTGCCAGGAAGGGGTGTGTGTATGCATGTGCGCATGTGCATGCATGTGCATGTGTATGTACATGCCATACTTATGCAAAAATGTGCACGCATGCATGCCTTGATGTATATTACCTTAAGACCCTACCAGAGTGGAAGTCTCTTCTGGGCAGGGACAGGGAGATGGATGCCTTCTGAAGGAGCTTGTCGGGAAAACTGAGGCAGGCTGCTGATCACTCTGCAGTTCTGCTAGACATTTCTGTCACTGTGAAAAAGGAGTCACCATTCATGATAGAATCTGCTGGGCCCTTTGCTCCTGTACAGTCTCTAAGTAGCAGGCATTCCTATCCTGTACTTTGGAGCTGCCATGCCAAGATGGCATGCTGAGATTTTGCAAGCTCTGGACCAAACGCGTTATTTTTTGAGCTAGATGTGGCTCAGGGAATATAAGAAGAGTGCAAGGTAATGAAATCAAGACTCTGCCAACAAAATTACCCCCTTATTCCCTGCCATTAAGATAGTTCTGCTTTACTCTACAGGATATTAAGAGGAGTTAGTTCAATAAGTCCTATTATTTATTACAGCCACCATTTACAAAAGAAATAGTTTCCACCCTCTTGCTTTAGGAAAATGGACTAATTTCTATCATCACTTATGGTCACAGAAACATCAGTTTCCTAGCCAGTGGAACTCCAAACTGCAGATAAAAAAATACAAGATGACAGAGGAATAAGGCAATAGAGCAAGGAATGGAAGCTTCTGACTTTCTAGCATTTACTTTGAAAGTCAAAGAAATATGGGAAACTTTTAGAGGCAGCAAAGTGGACTGCAAATGTGGAAATGCAGGTTTCCAGGTGTACCCACATAGAAATTTAACCTCAAAGAAAGGTAGCAATTTTACCACAATTCACTGACAGGTTGAATTTCCAGCTTTCATGTAAAGTCATAGAAAATAACAGTAAATGCAGTCTTTTCAAATAAACACAACTATCTCTTTTGTTCTCATTCAATCAAATTCAAAACGAAACACAATGTCTGGATACATTTAAGTTCCTTGACAGTTAAATGCATTTGTAATGTTGTTGGTAAAGGAAAAATTATATATTTTAATGCACTAATGCAAGAGAGACCTCTATCTCCTGACATCTTTGAAAGTATATATTTATAATTTTCTCTTTCCAAAATTATAATTATTTCAACCAGTTTCTTAAGTTAAAAATAAAATATTTACTTTTCTACAATCATAAACATTTTGAGTATTCTTGAAGAGTAATAGTCTTTAGTTGATAACTCTACTGCATGCATAGGGATTATATATATATATATATAATATATAATATATACATGGATAATTTTAAAAGTATTTAAATAGCCACCATTTCATATTTTCTGGTCTAGTTTCTCTTTAATTAAAGGCTATAAAAATCCACAGGGACTTTTGAATAGCTGTTACTTCTAAGAAGACAGTCAAATAGGAGTTCCCAGTCACCTGGGGAGCCAGTAAGAAAACACACTTTAACAAAGTACAAGTGCAATTGCCTAAAAATTTGGAGTCTCACTTCTGGTACTGCCACCTCTGATGAGCATTTGACTTGAAAAAGTGACTTAACTCCATGGAACCTAGTACACACTTCTTCCCACATTAGATTACAGGACAAGAACAGGGTGCTTTGAAAAAACATTGAAAATATACAAACTTTGTGGAGTTGTTTGGATTAAAAAAAAATTAGATGTTTTATAAATATGTAATAAAAAAGTGGAATTCCATCTATTATTCCATTCTCTGGAGATAATTGCCTTCAACAGTTCCATTTCTCTGCTCATCTTACTTTTATTGTGGTTATTTTACTTTTTAAAAGAAAATGGGATCGTGACACACATATTGTGAGGCAAGTCTTATTTCACTTTGTAAGGCTACATTCCTAGAATGGAGTTACTTCCAAATGGAAAATATACCACAGTGTTCTTGTGTCTTGTGTATTTAACTGCTACTCTACTGAGGGATATTTGGGTTGACTCTCATATCTTGCAATTAAACAATGATGCAATTAAAACCTGTCTATATAATTTTTCCTGTACATGCACATTCACACACATGCATGCACAAGCACACAGCCACATTTTTTCCTTTCGGAGAAACTCTCAGAAGTGGCAATGCAGGATCAAAGACTATACACATTTCAGATTTTAATCAAGTCTATCTGCTCTGCAAAAAGTATACCGATTGACAGTCCTATCAACAGTGTATGAGAGTGCTTATGCCTCAAAACTTTCCTTTCTTCTTGTATTCCCTATTGAAAGTACTACAATTGTCAGCACGTAGTCAGCATGCTACCACGTGTGCTTGGATGAGTGAAAGAAAGCATCAATATTAAATGAACAAACAGTTTATTTAAGCAGCTATTGACATATACAGTCCTGAATATATACATGTATCTTCATAAATGGCATATTACATACCTCAGATTCAACAAGCATCCCAAATAGATCTATTTACAATATTTAAAATGTAAAATTCTCTAGTCTTCCATAATTTGTTATTGTTTATTTAAATATAATTTATGGCTTCTGAGCAAAGGAGACTAAGTCATGCAATCCTTTCGGTATTTTACATGATATACACTTGTATTTTAAAATATTTAAACAGATGTAGCATCTCTATAATTTTCATTAGGAGCTCTCAACTACACCAAAATACAATTATAATGCCTCTATACTTTGAAATGTTAACTCTCTTTTCAAACTAATGAACAAGTTTCACTGATCGCAAAGTGTTCCCTGCAAGCAAGTTCTGTTTAGAAGCTCCTTAACTCTTAGAGGGCAAAGGATTATAAATGTTTAAATTATTATTTGGGTGATAGCAGAAACTTGAGCTTTGGAAGAATCAAAACGACTTGAAATTGCAACTGAGAGAAGTGTCTCTCATTTTATGCAAGGGATGCTGTTGTTAAACAGTTGCTAAGAAAAAAGAAAATTATGCATCAAACAATATTTGAATTTCTCAGAGGAGAGTCTATTAGATAGGAAAACTTCTTAAGATAAAGTGGAACATAGTTTACAAGATAATTAAGTGGAACACAGTTCACAAATAATTGGAGGCTTCTTAGCAACTATTTTTATGATTGTGATTTTTAAAAATATTTTATGATTGTGATTTTTTGAGTTATAATTTCACTTTAAGATTTCATAATTGGCACATAGGAATCAGGTCAAAGAATGAAATCCAGAACTTGAGTTCAGTATTCAATGAAAGTAACATAGTGATGTCAAATCTGTTAGTTCATTTGGGCTGCATGGGCAAGACAGAGGAATGATTCAAAACCTAACAGCTAAGGTCACACTCAGCAAGAGAACAGGGCAAAGAAGTGGCTTAAATACAAGTACATATTGCAGAAGCAGAGGTCATGAAGATTCAGACTCAAGAGAGACAAGTGGCAGAAATGTGGCAGGCAGATGGAAAAAGAACTAACATGCATTGATTTTTCAACATACACCAGGCACGATGGCATCTTTTCAGACAGCTCTTACTTCTCTTAATCCTTCCTACAGCCTCTGGCAGTCATTTATACTGATATTTATAGAAGAGGAATTGAAGCTCAGAGAACCTAAGTGGCTTTCCCAAGGGTTACTCAGTTAATACAAGTTAAGGTTAAAGCAACAAATAGGATGTTCTTTGAACTGCCTTATGCTACAGACCAGGGTGAAGACCCCAGTGAGAACAATCTGTCTTATAATAGGGAGGGAACTTGTCTTTGCAGTAAGCTTCTGAAACTCTTCCTGAGAGTAGGAAGTAAGAACTCGTTTCCTAATATGGGATTAAGTTTAGTCTAGCAGTTCTTCTAAGTATCATTCTAGGACCACATCTGTAAATATTGCCTGAATCCTATTAAAATGCAGGTTAAAGAGTTTTAACAAACAACACACATGACTTTTAAGCACAGTAATGCTTTAGAAATACTGATTTAAAGGCTCAAAGCTACTGGTAATCTTATAAACTTTGATACCTAGCATATCCAAAAAAAACCCTGATATTTAAAAGTCAGAGGAAAGTTATCCAGTTTTGCAGTTTCTTAATATGATTAAAAATAACCATGAAATGAGCAGAGCAGAATTAATTCCATCCTTAGTGACAAATTAAGTCAGAGCAGGAAAAAAGAAATACATACTAGCAATCAATTTCAAGAATGATCAAATAACAAATGACAGAATTACTAAACACTAATCACAGAAGTGTCAATTACATTAAAGCATGTGAAAAGCATCTGAATGGCAAACTATCATACGTTGATAGTTCTCGTGGGTTTTCACACCGTTGAGTTAAGATGGGGTGTAAGTCATTGGAAGAGTATTTTCTAAAGCAGCTGTTCACTTATTATTTTCAGATATATTAGAATAAGGCCTCAGGTAATTAAAGTTCCACCTTCAATTTAATTACCAAGTACTCTATCTAAGTGAGTCTGGTAGATACCATACAGGAAAGTCAAGGAGTCTAAGGGCCAAAAGATACGTTAAGTCTCAATTGGGAATTGTACATAAAAATTGTCTAACGGGCAAAGGGGGATTCTTCCTAGACTATGTACTTTTGGTACCTAGGATGGACTCCAACAATGTCGAGAAGAAAAAAATGTTATTCAGGAAACAAATTTCCTTTCCTTGATTCGACATGCCTTTCAGAAATACTGTTTTCTTTCTTATTTTTTGTTTTTGCATTTCAAACACTAACTACATTCACAATAACTTCCCAACTCACCTCAAATAATATCATGTTACTCACAACTTCAGGCATGATATTCAAGCATAAAGGGATTTGTCACCCATGAATACATGCATAAGTTCTAAAGTGACTCAGGAAAATTTAGTTAACCTTTACTTTGTTTTATAAAATCTCTTAGCACTATCCAAATTATTTATATCAATCATCTACTTTAATGCCCATCACAGTTCTGTGAGATATGTTATCAATATACTCATTTTACCAATGAGACCAAGACTCAGAAAAGACAGGAAAGTTGCCTAAGTCACAGAGTCTGTAAGTACTGGAGCCAGGATTTCATCCCACGAAATCTGACTCTAGAGGCCAAACCTTAATCATGATGCCATGCTAACAGCAATTACAAACACAAATGTGAATATACGTGGTATCCAAATCAGCACAAATGTCTCCAACACGGGGTACTTAATGCTTTTAGGAAAATAAATGCTAAGTTTTAAAATTATGTATATTGCACATGTTTTCGATAAAGGTGCTTTACACAGTTGAGTGTGAATTTAATTTTGATTCTAACTAGCTCAGTTTCTAGAATCTAAGACTTTAATAATGAGAATCAAAGTTTATACTGAGAAAGCTGAATCTTTGAAAGATTCTAAAGTTTTTTTTCAAAAATGAAAAAAATAAAATGATTTCAGTATAGCCTGATTGTTATGTACTTTAGTTATTTGAAAATTGACAATTTGTTAACGGTTTTGGAATGAGATAAACTAGGATCAAATCCAAATTTAGTCACTGACTATTGACGTGATCCTGGCCAAAAACTCACTGTTAGGACTCATTGTTGTAATCCTATATGTTAAGAAAGAAGACCAATGGGACTCCATGTTTGGGTCGCCTTCCACGAACACTCCCTTTGTGGAAGGCTCTCTTCCCCTCCTAAACTCCATCTCTCTCTATTCCCTTCTACTCAATGTAGAAGCTGTCTTTCCTTTCCTGGATTCCATCTTTTCTTTCTCTCACTCAGTGTGAGAGTTAGCTGTTTCTTTCTCTCTCCTTCTCCTATTTCTCTCTCCCTCTCTAAATAAATTAAGAAATAAAATTAAAAATTAAAAAAATTAAAAAAAAAGAAAGTAGACTAATTATTACCACAAATGCTCTTCATGGTCAGGCTACATCAGAATCTAGTAGGAGACTTGCTAAAACTTCACATTTTTAGGACTTAGACCAAAATATATTGAATCAAAATCTCTGATGGTAGAGATCCACATTTTAAACAAGTCCTCCAAGTGAACATGTAAGCATTGGATTTTGAAAACTAATGGACTAGATGACTTAAATATTTCCAAGACACAATTTCCCAATTAAAATAAATTACAGCTTCTTTTCTCCAATTTTAAAGAAAAAAAAGCTAATAATTTAATTATATCAAAAATCAGTGAACTACAATTAATAAACACCCTGTTTCCCTTTTAAATATAAATTCTAAATTTAGGTCATATTTTTGCTCCCACATTTGCATGTATGCTGTTAGAAGTGGCCAGGCTATATCTTGGATGCTTTGCTGCTTAGAAATTTCTTCCACCAGATTTTCTAGGTCATCACTCTCAAGTTCAAATTTCCACAGGTTTGTGGGGCATGGTCACAATGTAGCCATGTTCTTTGCTAAGGTGTAAACCTGGGTGACCTTTGATGTAGCACCCAGTAAATTACTCATTTCCATCTGAGACCTGATCAACCTGGATTTCACTGTCTACTCTACTATCAGCATTTTGATTACAACCAGTCTGTAAGAAATTCCAAACTTTCCCTCACCTTGTCTTTTTGAGCCTTCCAAACTTTCAGCCTCTGCCCATTGCCCAGTTCCAAAGCTGTGTCCACATTTTCAGACATCTTTTGAGCAATGCTTCCCTCCTTGGTATCAGCTTTTTGTGTTAGGCCGTTTTTGCATTACTATAAAAAAATCCCAGAGACTGAACAATTCATAAAGAAGAGGTTTAACTGGTCTACAGTTCTTCAGGCATTAATAGAAGCTTGGTGCTGATATCTGCTTGGCTTCTGAGGAGGTCTCAGGAAGTTTACAATCATGGCAGAAGGTGGATGGGGATCAGGTATATCATGTGGCGAAAGAAGGAGCAAGAGAGACAGAGTGAAGGAAAGGTGTCACACATTTTTAAATGACCAGATCTCACGAGAACTCACTCACTATTATGAAGACAGCACCAAGCCAAGCCATGAGAGATCTGCCTCCATGACCTAAACATCTCCAACCAGGCCCCACCCCCAGCATTGAAAATTATGATTAAACATGAGATTTGAGTAGGGACAAATATCCAAACTAATTTATAATTTTTTTGTATCTGGAATATTGCAGTCTCACTCTTTTAGCTACTTTTAAATATACAATAAAATATTGTTAACTATAGCCATCCTATTGCACTACTGAATACTCTATCTTATTCATTCAAACTATTTTTGTACCCATTAACCATCCTCACTTTATCCTCATCCCCTCATTACCCTTCTCAACCTCTGATAACCATCATTCTACTTTCTGTCTCCATGAGTTCAATTATTCTTTTGTTTTAGCTCCCACATGTGCATTAGAACATGTGATATCTGTCTTTCTGTGCCTGGATCATTTCACTTATCATAATGCCCTGCAATTCCGTCTATGTTGTTTCAAATAATAGGATTTTATTCTTTTTTTATGGCTGAATAATATTCCATTGTGTATTATGTACCATGTTTTCTTTACCTACGTTTATTTTAAGTTGTTGGACAGTTAGATTGATTTCATATCTTGACTATTGTTAATAGCAATGCAGTAAACATGAAAGTGTAGATATCTCTTCAATATATCGATCCCCTTACTTTTGAACAAACACCCAACTGTGGAATTTCTTGACAGTTTCCTCATTCTATTTTTGGCTTTTTGAGAAACCTTCATACTGTTTTTCGTAGTGGCTGTACTACCTAAATTCCCACCAACAGTGTGCAAGATTTCCCTTTATCCACATCCTGTACAGCATTCATTGCCTGTTTTTCAGATAAAAGCCATTTTAAGTTTTGATTTCCATTTCTCTGATAATTAATGATGGTGAACATTTTCAATATACCTGTTGGTTATTTGTACGTCTTCTTTTGAGAAATGTCTATTAACATCATTGGCCCAATGAATTTTTTTAAAGCTTTTTATTTTTAGAGACAAGATCTTGCTCAGGTTGCAATGCAGTGATGTCATTATAGCTCACTGTAACCTTGAACTCCTGGGCTCAAGTAATCCTCTCATCTCAGCCTCCCTCGTAGCTAGGACTACAAGGACATACCACCATGCCCAGCTAATTTTCTTTATTTTTTAGAGGTGGGGTCTTGCTATATTTCCGAGGATGGAGGCCAATTTTTTAATTGAATTACATTTTTCCTATAGAGTTGTTTGAGCTCCTTATATATTCTTATATCCTTATATGTTCCTTGTCAGATGGATAGTTTGCAAATATTTTCTCCCTTTCTGTGGACTATCTCTTCATTTGTTGATAGTTCCCTTTGCTATGCATAAACCTTTTAGCTTAATGTGATGTCATTTGCCCCTTTTTGCTTTGGTTGACTGTGCGTTAGAAGTCTAACTCAATAAATCTTTGTCTGGGACAACGTCCTGGAGAGTTTCCCTAAGGTTTTCTGCTAGTAGTTTCATAGTTTCGAGTCTTAGATTTAAGTCTTTAATCCATTTTGATTTTATTTTTTATATGGCCAGAGATAGGAGTCTGATTTCATTCTTCTGAAAATGGATATCCAGTTTTCCCATTTATTGAAGAGGTTCTCCTTTCCCTAATGTATATTCTTGACAGCTTTGTCAAAAATGAGTTGCCTGTATATATGCAAATTTATTTCTGAGTTTTCTATTCTATTCCATTAGTCTATGTGTCTGTTTTTATGCCAGCATCATGCTTATTTGGTTTCAATAGCTTTGTAGTATAATTTTAAGTTGAATAATGTGATTCCTTTAATTTTGTTCTTTCTTGCTCAGCATGGCTTTGGGTGTTTAGGGTCTTTTGTGATTCCATATCAATTTTAGTATTATTTTTTCTATGTCTGTGAAGAACGTAATTGGTATTTTGATAAGAATTGCAGTCAATCTGCAGACTGCTTTGAGCAATAAGGATATTTTAACAATATTGAGTCTTCCAATCCATGACATGGAATATCTTTCCATTTTTTTTTGTGTCCTCTTGAATTTCTTTCATCAGTGTTTTGTAGTCTTTGTTGTAGGGATCTTTTCACATCTTTGGATTAGTTTATTTCTAGGTATTCCATTTTGTTTATAGCAAATATGAATGGAATTACTTTATTGGTTTCTTTTTCAAATTGTTCACTCGTCATATAGAAATACTATTGTTTTGTATGTAGATTTTGTATCCTGAAACTTCACTGAATGTATAAGTTTTAATTGTATTCTGGTAGAGTCTTTAGGTTTTTTAAACATAAACTATGTATGCAAATAAGACAATCTGACTTCCTTTCCAATTTGGAAGCCCTTTATTTTTTATTTCTGTCTAATGCTCTGGCTAGGACTTTCAGTACTCTGTTGAACAAAAGTGGTGAAAGTGAGCATCCTACTTTGTTCCAGATCTTAAAGATTTCACTTTTTCCTCATAAAATATGACACTAGCTTTGGGTTTTTCATACACGGCTTTTACTGTGTTGGGATATGTTTCACCTATATCCAGTTTGTTGAGGGTTTTTATCATAAAGCTATGTTGAATTTTATCAAATGCTTTGTTTTTGCCATCAATTGTAATAATCATAGGGTTTTTTCTTTATTATGTTGATATAAATGTATCACATTTATTGATTTGCATAAATTTAACCATCCCTGGGATTAATCCCACTTGGTCATCATGAGTGATCTTTTTGGTGTGTTGTTGAATTCAGTTTACCAGTACTTTGTGGTATATTTTTCTTCTGTATTCATAAGAAATATTGGCCTGCGGTTTTTCTTTTTACCTTGTGTTTTTTCTGGTTTTGGTACCAGGTTAATATTGGCTGTGTGGATTAAGTTTGGAAGTATTTCTTCAGCCTTGATTTTTTAAAATACTTCGAGTAGGATTGGTATTAGTTCTATTTCAAATGTTTGGTAGAATTCAGCAGTGAAACCTGGGCTTTTCTTTGACAGCATTTTATTATTGCTTCACTGTCATTGTTTTTGGTCAGTTCAGGTTGTGGATTTTTTTCATGGTTTAATCTTGGTAGATTTTATATGTCTAGAAATATATCCATTTCTTCAAGGTTTTCTGATCTATTGGCATATAGTTGCTCATAATAGTCTCTAATAATTATTTGAATTTCTGTGGTATCAGTTGTAATGTTTCCTTTTACATCTCTGATTTTATTTATTTTGATCACTCTTTATATAATCTGGCTAAAGTTTTATATATATTATTTTTTCAACAAACCAAATTTCATTTATTGATATTTTGTATGTTTTTGGTTTAATTTCATTTATTTTGATCTAATCTTTATTATTTCCTTTAACTATTTTGGGGGTTTGCGTTGCTCTTGCTTTTCTAGTTCTTTAAGATGCATCTTTGGGTGTTTATTTTTAAATTTTCTACTTTTTTATGTAGGTGTTAATTGCTATAAATTTCCCTAGTAGAACTTTTTTGCTCTATTCCATAAGATTTGGTATGTTGTGTTTCCATTTTCATTTGATTCAAGAAATTTAAAATTTTTCTTCTTAATTTCTTCATTGACCTGATAGTCATTCAGGAGCATATTTTTTAGTTTTCATGTGTTTGTATTACTTCCAAAGTTCCTCTTATTATAAATATTTAGTTTTATATCATGTGGTCTGAAAAGATAATGTGATTTCAAATTTTTTGAGACTTGTTTTGTAGCCTAATATATGATCTATTCTAAAAAATGTTTCATGTGCTATGGAGAAGAATGTATTCTGCAGATATTTGATGAAATTTTTTGCAAACAATTATTAGGCCTGTTTGGTCTATAGTGAAGATTAAGTTTCATGTTTCTCTGTTGATTTTCTGTCTGGATAATTGGTTCAATGCTGAAAGTAGGGTGTTGAAGTTCCTGGCTATTAACTGTATTGGGGTCTATCCTCTTTAACTCTAATAATATTTGCTTTATATATCTGGATGCTCCAGTGTTGGGTGCATATATATTTACTACTATTATGTCCTCTTGCTGTATTGATCCTTTTAATATTATATAATGACCCATTTTTTTTTTACAGTTTTTGTCTTAAAATCTATTTTATCTAAGTATAGCTACTTCTGCTCACCTTTGTTTTCCATTTGCATGAAATATTTTCAATCCCTTTCTCTTCAGTCTGTGTTTGTCTTTATAGCTGAAGTTAGTTTCTTGTATGCAGCTTATAGTTGGTTTTATTTTTAAATCCATTCAGCCTCACTATTTTTTTTTTTGAGAATTTAGTCCATTTTCATCCAGTGTTTTATTCATAACCAAGGACTCAGTGCCACCATTTCTTTATTTGTGTTCTAGTTGTTTTGTGGTCCTTTTTCTTACTTCCTTCCTTTCTGTTTTCCCTTGTGTAAAGGTGATTTTCTCTGGTATTTTAAAAGTTTCTTGCTTTTTATTTTCTGTGTATCTGTTATAGGATTGTTTTTGTGGTGACTATGAGGCTTGCAAGTAAAATCTTACAACCACTCCTTTTAAACTGATCACGAATTAACTCTGATTACAAAGAAAAGACAAAAAAGCAAACTAGCAAAGAAAAATCTAAGAAAATTCTAATTTATATTTTATTGCAAAATTACAAAACAAGAAGGAAATTTGAAAACTATTTGACCTTTTACTTTTAATTAAAACTACTTTTATCAAGTTTTAAGTACTACATTTGGAAGATGAGTTTTTCCATTATTCTGTTTCTCCAATAATTCAATTGTCTCCAAAAATGATCATCAGCAGATGCCCAGATAGTTTACAATCCCATATAAATACTAAATTCCGCTATTACAAGCTTGAGGGAATATTGCTTGAAAATTGCTCTATGTAAAAAATGTAATTTATTCTTACTATAATTTATCCACTACAATTAAACAGTAAACTTAAAACACTAGAGCATCATATGGTTTCTAAGTGGTACCTTAATCAATTACAAGAAAAAAAATTTAAGATTCTCCTTTGTCTCATAAAAGTAATTCTTCCACTGTTTTGACTCTAACAACACAGGATGAGTTACATTAGCTGAATATAAGCCAGAATAATGTGAAATTCCATCTACCATGTAGAAATAAAATTCCTAATAAAAGTGCCTCAATATAATTAACACTTGATATATAAATAGTGCTCCATAAATGTTTGCTGAAATAATTAATTAAATTTCTTAGACTTATAACTCAACAAAAGCTAAGCAAATGACCCAATTAAGAAATGGACAAGGAACTTGAATAGACATTTTTCCAAAGAAGATATACAAGCACATGAAAAGATGTTCAACATCATTAATCAGTAAGGAAACACAAATCAAAACTACAATTGACACCACCTCATACCCAATTAGAATAGCTACTATCAAAAATGCAGAAAGTAACATGTGTTGGTGAGGATGTGGAGAAATGTAACCCTTATGCACTGTTGGTAGGAATGTAAAATTATGCAACCACTAACAGTAAATGGTATTGCAGTTTCTCAAAAAATTAAAAATATAAATACTATATAATCTAGCAATTTCATTTCTGGATATGTACCCAAAACAATTAAAGCAAGGATTCAAATTGATATTTGCACACCTATGTTCATAGCAACATTATTCACAATTGCTAAAGGTAGAAGCAACGTAAGTGGCTATTAAAAGCTGAATGAATAATGGACATGGTGGCACATACCTGTGGTCCCAGCTACTCAGGAGGCTGAGGTGAGAGAATTGCTTGAACGCCAGAGGTAAGAGTTGCAGTGAGCAGAGATCATGCCACAGCACTCCAGCCTGGGTGACAAGGCAAGACTCTGTCTCAAAGGGGAGCAATAAAAGTGAATGAATTAGCAAAATGTGCTATATCCATACAATAGAATATTCAACCTTAAAAAGGAAGAGAATTCTGACATATGCTACAACATAAATGAACCTTGAGGACATCACTTTAAATAAAGTAGTCACAAAGAACAAACACTGTGTAATTCTACTCATATGAGGTACTTAGGTAAATTCATAAAGACAGATAGTAAAATGACGGTTGCCAGGGGCTGGGGAGTAGAAGAGAAGAGAAAGTTATTGTTTAGTAGGTTGAATTTCAGTTTTTTAAGATGAAAATAGTTATGTGGATACATGGTAGATGGTGGTTATGGTAGCACAACAATGTGAATAAATTACGATTAATAGTGAAAATTCGAATTTTGGATCCTAAAGTTAACATATCAAACAAGGTGCTGTAATTCTTTTTTAAATCATCACGAGCACCTTGAGCAAAGTAACTGTGTGTTATATTTTCGTACCCTTAGCAGCTAAACCAGGACCCAATATTCAATTGCTTAAAGATTATTTAACTGATCTGCAAAATGAACATTTTCAATGTAAGTTGCTTTTCCTTTACTCTTGAGATGGAAAAGTGAGTGGGGCTTGAGTTATGAGCAGTATGACTTGAATTTTAACATACCCTTTTAACAAATGACTAAAGGAGCTACAGTCTATGGACAAAATGCAGAAATATCTGAAGTGTATATAAGAAATATCCACACAGAAAAAAATTGTCTTTCCCATGGAGTAAAACAAAAGTGTCTAGAAATGTAAGATGGTTAGACATCTGTCCAATGAGGATTTTTAAATCAGAACGGAAAACCATGACAAGTTTGACATCTATACTTCTGATGATTTAAATAATCCATTTTAATCTGATTAGGATGACTTAGAAATGATTTTGCATAATATTTACAGAGGAAGGCAGGGTAAAGTAGCTTTTCTGAAGAGCATAAAATTTTATGAAATATCTTTATCCTGAAAAGAATCAATCTAATTTAAATTATATTATTTGGTATCAGCAATGTTATATGGAATAGAACATTAGGATACAAAGTGGTGCCTTATTAATAAATATAAAATTCTAAAATTGTAACTAAACTTTGAATTATGTATAATTAAATCTATATTTAGAAAGAATTTAATTACAATAAAGCAATGAAACCCACTAAATACATAAAAATCCTGTTTTTCTATCTTATGATGTTATTGGCGACTCCATTTTAGCATATAGAGACCTGTCTGATATTTAAGTATATTTATCTTATTGATAAATAAGATGATATCAAAATGAAAAAGAACAAAACTGCTTTTATGGAGGGTGGGAGGAGGGAGATGATCAGAAAAAATAATGAATAAGTACTAGTCTTAATATTATAAATGGATGAGGAAATAATCTGTACAACAAACCCCCAGGACACAAGCTTACCTGTAACAAACCTGCACATTGACCCCTCAAGTTACAATAAAAGTTAAATAAAAGTAAATTTTAAAAAACCCTTTGGAGAGAAAAAAATGAAAAATTCTAGGATGTTAAAAAATGAAGTCATGTTTTCTGCTTTACTTTTACTTAAAATACAAAAAAAAAAAACAACCAACTAAAAACCCACAACTATTCATGAATTAAATAAATTCCAGGTAAAATATGCAATACATAGAGTTTTACAAACACACAAGGGTATAAGAGTTTGCTGTGTTACCTTTCTATTTTCTGACACATGCTGCCTTCTGTTTAAGGATCTACATACAAAGCTTCCTAGGGAAAGCAATTCTCCTAAGGCCTGTTGAAGCTGTGAATTCCAATTTCATCACTTAAAATTTTCAGTTTTCTTCTGACTCTAAAAGGGAATTTTTTTGGAAGCTAGAGGTACTGAATGATTAAAACTCAGTCACTTCTGGTTCTCCAGTTTAAATTTAGGTAGGAGTAAAGCTAGAAGGGACAACCTGTAAACTAGTCCCCAGTCGTCACAGCCACACTTTCCCTTCTGACTCTGCTCTGTACCTCAAGACACTGGCCCCTCTAGCCATTTCTCAGGCTTCCCTGCCAGGCGACTTCCCATAGGTTTGGCCTATGACAGGTCTTGGCAGAAGGTTAAAAGCTGGAGAAAAGTAGAAAGGAATATTTCTCATTTCCTCTCTCTGCCTTGGGCTTTTTTCTTATCTAGCTATATCTGAGTGAAGCAGAGTGAGAGAGTTCTTGGAAAAACATGACTTGTGTTCAAGATTCAAGAGCTAGATGTTAACTCAGACACTCATGTCAGCTTCTGTTCTAGAGGAGGCACAGTGCTGGCTGAAGTATCACATTTGACTTTTTCTTCTAAACCCTCATTCTGCTAATCTAGTCTTAGAAGTAATTAAGCAGGTATAAAAAGAAGGTTTTAAAAAGAGTGGGCTGGGCACTTGTAATCAGAGCACTTTGAGAGGCCGAGGCGGATGGATTGCCTGAGCTCAGGAGTTCAAGACCAGCCTGGGCAACATGCTGAAACCCCATCTCTAGTAAAATACAAAAAAAAAAAAAAAAAAAAAAAAATTAGCCAGCTACTCGGGAAAAATTCCCAGCTACTTGGGAAGTTGAGACAGGAGAATCGCTTGAACCCCGGAGGTGGAGGCTGCAGTGAGCCGAGACTGTGCCACTGCACTCCAGCTTGGGCAACAGAGCAAGACTCCGTCTCTCCACCAACCCCCAAAAAAGAGTGAAAGAACAAAACACAAAATGTGCCTCTTGATCAAGCATCTTAAATGTCAGTGGTTTAAGAAAAATAAAGACCATGATGTTTAGGTCATTCAATAAACCAGTTAAAAATAAATGTTTAAGTCAATCAGTTTGTGTACTTCACTAGAAGTTTTCAATAGAAGTCAAGAACTTAATTTGCCATGGCCTTGCCCCCACTGTATCTCCAACATCTGAAACCCAGCCTAACACAAAGTTGGCTCTCAATAAATGTTTGAATAAAGGATTGACTGAGCATTAAAGAAGGATTGAAATAAAATTTCATACCAACAATAAATAAAATTATACATTTGGCTTAGTTTTTTTGTCTGTTTTTTACTTGTCTCTGGGGCTTATTATTACCATAAAATAATTGCAAAGGTGTAAATTTTAGTCAGACACGAATTTTCCTTGAATCATCAAAGAAGTTGGAGTCTCCATCCCTCTACCCTCATAAATATAAGAGATATATTCTAAATCAGTTGCTCATTTTTTCTATTTTGGCTGACTCCTTAATGGAATAACCAGATATTTTGGTTTCATATCATCACAGCCAACTGTGCAGTAATTAAAAAGATGATTTCAAATGGTATTTACACTTAACAACATGCACCAACTTCACCATATGTTTTCTGCCCTTGTCAACTTGTTTATGTGACATTTTATCTGCAGGCAACAGCTTTGTTCCTCATGTCTGGATTCACATACTGTGAAAACAAACAGAATGAGAGGTAGAGAGGCCCTGCTCAGTGATCTCACCTGTGCTTGAGGCAGCGTCTCAGATTGAGATTCTAGTGAGTTCATACTAGGAATACTCACAACCAAAAAGGGTTTCTCAAAGCCCCTTTTCCTGAGCTCTGAACAGAAGGTATCTATACTGCAGTGGCAGCTGACTGGGGAAAGCTCCTGCATCTTTGTGTGCACACACGAGCTCATGCCACATTCATGTATGCTTTTGCTCCGTACAGGATCCTTTCTAAACGTTCTGCCAAAGTAACAACAGTAGTTACCTTTAGCGAGAGGGACTTGTGGAATAGAGGGGAAATTTTGCTTTTTGCTTTATAACTTTCTATACTAACTATGTATTTTCCTTACAAGAAATAAGACTGTTTTAAGAGGAAACATGAAAAAAATCAATAAGCAAATCTCTCTTGACTTGGTGTGATGATTATAATTTCTATTTCCAGATTTGCAACTAGACTTTTCCACAGGATTAGGGGCTTGATATGGACAAAAAGATTCAAAATGTATTTTAATACACCACAAACATTAATTATCCCTGTGTCCTCTCTTTCAGTGAGGAAGAGAAGGACAATCATCAATTAAAACAAAAAGATTTCACCACCTTAATCTAAGTTTTGGAGAGGAGGGACTAGGATGTCCTTATAGGTTCTGTCTTTGTCCAGTCAGTGTAGAAATGGCTTTCTTAAGGTGACCTTAGAGCATGCAAAATGACAGCATGAACTGAATGTGTGCCTTGTTGCCATAGTCTATCCCAGAGAATTGGTCATTGAACACATTAACTTAAAGGACGATTTGACTGTAGCACCACCGATAATATTGACCAAGAAAGCATGAATACACTAGTCACTCAGAGTTTGGGCTTTCCAGGAACAAGTAACCCACACATCATTTTAAAACATTCAGGTAAAAGCCAATATACTATTATATTTAAAACTTATTGAAATTTAAATTATAGCATAATATTAGGTTATACCAGGCAATAATATTTCTAAGGCATAGAGACTTCATGTTTGGCCATCAAAGTTTCATTACCAAGTGGCAATTGCTTAGAGCCCCTTACAGACAAGAAAGAGTGTCCCAGAATTCATGGTGTCAAGACCTGTCTTAATGTGACTTGGGTAGGGTTACCTGAGAAACAGACTTTGATATGGGCACTTGCTGACAAGAGGCTTGTTGGAGAGTAATTTGGGGAAAAGCTTTAAGGAAGTAAGGGAAAAAGGCTTGGGCAGAGGAAGAAATTTAAGTGTGATTCAATTTCAACAGAGACCTTGGCCAGTTCCACAGGGAGCTCTGGAATGGATAAAGCCATTCAGAACTGTGCCAATCCTAGACAAGGTGGTCAGGCTTCAATACCTCTGCATCAACTGCTCATCAGATGCAGGTGTAACATTGGACAAGTCAACTCTCTTTGGCTGAAGACAAGTCTTAAAGAGGAACTCAGATGTGGGTCATCAGTAGCTGTCACCTCTGAAGCTCAGAAAATAAGTGCCTTGGTCCCAAAGGATGAATAGGGTGGAATACCACAGCATCCTGTACATAGGATGTCTAAACTGCTGGGAATGTACCTAGTGCTAATAAATCTGTGTCTCATGTTTCATTTGTCAAATTAAACTGTGTTGAATATAGTTTTAAATCACAGTTAAAAGTCCATAAATTTTGTCCTCTTAGAATATTTGGTTCTAGAAGTTGAAGACCATGTTTCTGAATGACAATAAATTATTCCACAAATATTAAGAGGATATGGTGTTGAAAGGACAGTATACAACATTTCCTAAATTGTTCCTACTAAATTAAATGGTATTAAAAGTTTCAGATTAATGGAATAGCATTGACAGCAATAACATTATTTTAGAAGTACCAATTATTACAATAAGCTGTGCTATTATATGTAAATGTCTCTATCATCTGTCTAATCTATCCATCTATCTCCCTATCTACCTATAATTTTAATCAGATTCTAAGAAATATCTGTGATTCAAAATAGTTGAGGATCAAGAGTTACAAAGATAAATATCATAGTACCTTGCCTATGGGTCCTCCACCTCACTAAAGATACTGCTAATAAGGCTCCTTTCATGCCCACACACTGAAAATGAAGCATAATTATTAATATATAAAAAGAGCGTTTGCTTAGAAATTGTAGTCTGGAATTTTAAGATGATGACTTTCTCACTTACTGTGTGAACATGAACAATCCTTTAGTCCTTCCAGGTTTCAGACCCTTTTTGAGAAATGGAAGTAAGAATCCCTGCTTCATAGGGCAATGGGAATTGTTGTTATTGTCCCACTCCACCTCCACCAACACTTACTTCAAAGTTTGATGAGTTCTGAGGAGAACACAGATAGGAAAACGGTAAATGAAAATTGTTTTAAGTCTCAGAGAGAAAGAGCCCTGAAATACAAATTTTCACACATGCTGAATTAGATTTCTCAATGAAAAGACCATGTTACAATATCTTGTAACGAGTATGAAGTATATCATGGACTAAAAACTAGTGTCATATATTGACATAATGTGTGATATATAAAAGGTGAAAGATTTATACGATCTGAAGAGGAACCAGGGTATATTAATATAACGTGCAATATGTATTACAATTAGAGTCAATTGATAATCAAGGGATACAGTGGTGGTGAAAGTCTAAAAATGTAGCTTCTGGGAAGAAGCTAAAAGAAAAATAATATGTTAACACCAGAACAATATTAAAATCTATCATAAGTTAGATAATAAACAAAATTAAAAATATAGTGAGTTGATCATAACAGTGACCCTTTCTTTGATCTAAGCCTTCAAAATGAAGACATTATTTCTTCAAGGAAACAATTTTAAAGTCCTCCCACTCTCTTGTATGTAGAAAGATATACTCAATTGATATTTACATTATGAGAAACCTAATACTTCTAAATATTAAATTATTTAAAATTTAACAATGTTTATTTTGTATGTTAAGGGTGTAGGACAGCCCTTTTCGAATAATTTCCACTTTTCGGCAACCTAGTTATTTTATTTCTTTTCCTGTTTGGGGATTATCGTGGAAGAGGACTGGAGAATGCATGTGTAAGATGAGGATAGTGAAATGAGGAAAGATAAAATTAATGTCTCATTTTCCTTTGAGGAACTAACTTTGATTATGTACAGTGTTTTCTCCAGCACTGCATCAGTTAGGGCTCTTGATTGCAAGCAACAGAAACTAAATCTGACTGATTTTAGCAGAGAAAGAATTTTAAATATATAATATTTAAAATAATTTATATTTAAAAATTAAAAATATTCTGGGAAAACTCACAGGCTTATGCTATCTAACAAATCACATTCTAGGCAGCTAGAACCCTACTCAAAACCACACAGTATAGGACCAGTGTGGTGGGGACACATCTGCTGCTACCTCTTGACACTAGACACCAGGACACAGGCCTGCAGTGGCACCACTCATTACACAGAACATAGCTGCTGCTAGTGTTCCCTACACCTCCACCCACAGAAACTGGAGTTGGTTTCCACAACGCCCAGTCCCCAAAACAAATGATTTCCTACCTCTGCCTTTTATATTAATATAACGAGATGCAGATTCAACTTTCCGTTGTTGGAGCCTGCCTGCTCTACCCAAAATACGGAGGACCTGTGTTTCTCAGCTTCTGTAGTGGGAAGTGGGCTCTGCTTCCCACCATGACCTATAGGGCAGAGTTTATCAAACGAAGAAAGTTATTCAGAGGCTGAAAAGCTAAACAATGTGACAGATTTCTATTATAAGACCCAAGAAAAAGTAAAACTTTGCTATAGCCCTTCACTTGTGATATATGCTCTCATGACTCCCAAGTTAATTCTTTGTATCTCTTCAGCTTTCATATGCTCAATTCTCACACAGATCACTTGGGCAATTAGTATTCTCATGAAATTATCCAGAGTGTATAGATAAATTAGGTTTCATTAAATGTAAAATGCCTTGCCGAAGGTCACACACCAAAATACTAAAGACGATCCAGATTCAGGACACAGATATTGGGTTCCTTGAACTTAATACTAAAGACATTGTGTCCTCTTTGTGTTTTCCAAGGATAACTATTCATTATTTATTTAAATTGAATTGCTCTAGTGAACAACATGAAAATTATCTTACTTTAGTTCCACAGAGCAAACAGCAAAGCCAAATGGGACTTCTATTGAATGTCATAATGGAACAGGTCCCAATGAAGCCCTTTTACGTGATAATGTTCATTGGTAACTCAATTCAAAAATTACCTTAAAAAGTTCAGCTGTGAGGCAAGGCATTCAAATGAATTACTTGAGCATGACCTAAAGGATTTGTGCCAAAAACTAATTCATTATTTTTGAGTGCCTCTCTAAGTAATTTTCTTTGGAGATATCTATCTATCTATCTATCTATCTATATATAGATATAGATATCTATATATAGATAGATAGATACATACATACATACATACACAGAGTAGCCAAATAGCCAAAGAAATATATATCTCTCTCTGATGTGAAAGCCCAAAGAGTAGTTGAGAAATTAACACTGGTAGATTTGTAGAATCATAACCACAAGATGCAGAGGGATCAAAGGCAACCAGATTGGATGGAGAAATTAGGCTTTATTAGGCTGTGGTCTGTTTCAAAATTTTCTGTTTTCCACCCTTGTCTTGGAGGATGCTTTGCTTGAAAACTAAGAATTGCCTAGCTAGAGTGGGCAGAGTAATTCTTAAATTTTAGAAAAAAAAAAAACCACAAAACCTATTTTCCAATTTCTAAGAACAGCTTTTATTTCCTCTTCATAATATGCATGCTTATGGATTGCATGCAATAGAAAGTTGGATGCCTTTTATAGGTAAGAGTCCTTCACAGGATTCAACCAGCTCACAGTGGATGGCGTTGGGGTTAAGAGCAAAAGATTCCTAAGACTAATGTGTGCAATTTTGTCCATAGAGGAGTGTGTGTGTATGTGTATATTTTAAATCCAGTTGACTTCTAAATCTAGTTTTCCATGCCACAGAAACTATGACAGTAGTGTGGAAGACAGAAAGACCACTGTACTCTGACTTCCCCCATTTAATGATCAACTGCAAATTTAACAAGCTGCTAGCCACCCTTTAAATGCTAACAGCTAGTCCTAAAATGACTGATTTTAGTTCTAAAAATGATCTTTCTAATAAGTAATCCTCCCTTCCCCCACAATAATTGAGTTGTGAGTTCCTGATCCCTGAGACATTTTAGCAGAGGCTGCACGGCAGTGAGTCCTACATCCTCCAAAAGGGACTCAGTTAACGAATTGATGATGGACAGTAGTTGGTGGTCTGCAAAACGCCTACTAACTCTCTTTAATGCCTGCTAAGACTCTTTAATTCTAAAATCCAGTTGTTAAAACTAGAACTGTGGTCACACCAAATAGCTGCCAGATGAAACAGACAATAAAGAAAAACATCAACGACAGGGTGGAGCCTGAAGAACTAACTCTCAGAATCAATACCCCAGTCACTAAGTGACAGGTAGCAAAGACACCTGCCAGAAACTTGCTAACCTCTCTCAGTCAAGTCAACCTCCCTGACTTTTATGTTTGTCTATTTGGCAGCCCTCCTAATATAACTATTGCTGAACTTTAACTTCAACAGTGGAATGAATTGCATCTGTATAAATTTAACTCGCTAAGGCAATTTTACAAAAGAGCACTATATTTTGTATTATCCTTATAAATACTGGCACTATTTAATGAGCTGAATGCAGCATTGCAGGTTTGTGAGTTTTATGGGATGGCTTGAGAGTGGAAATGTTACAAAATGAGATTTCAACATCTAAATCCTCAGAATTCATAGTGTGTATTACAAGAAGATCATCACTTTAAGTAAAACTGTTAAGTTCTTATTTGCTCACTTCTTTTTGGCTCCGTTGGTTTTGTTTGTTTGCTTGCTTATGTGTATGTATGTGACTTATCTTTATCTCTTTTATTGCCACTGAATTTAGTAGGAATGAAGGACTAATGGGCGTTCGGGGTTCAGGGTACATTTTATCACACTAGGCAGCCAGTATTAAAGTCTCTTTTTTCCCCCAGCAACCACTGCTTTCTCAAATAGTAGCCAGAAATGAGAGCCTAACTACAGGGAGGCCATCCATTCTGCCCTCAAACTTTTCCAGAACAGCTTTCATTGCTTCTCCAAAACCACGGGCTTCCTGGGAGTAGGAGTTGCTTTATCCTTGCTTTGATGCAATATTCAAAATCTTCCTAAATTTTATCTTTGAATCTTAATTTTCAACCTCTTACTGATGCTTCAAATATTTTTTCCTATTCATTAGGCAACATTTTCAAACTGCATTTCCCTGTAATTTGTACCTCATTTAACGTTATCACTTGAAATTATTCTAAGATGTTGTTAGTTCCAGAGATTTCCCACAAAATAACGTTGCATTGCCTTGCTCAGTTAAGGACACAAGTTAACTTAAAACAGATAGGAATTATAAGCAACATGGTCTGTGGAATCTTACATATGTAAAAATAAACAGATTCATATGTCAGAATTCTTCTTATATCAGACTTTATCTTTGACAGAAATAAAATTTGTGAATTTTTTTTTCATAAGCAATTTCCGGAAAACAAATTGTTCCCTTAAGCTTCTTCTCTGAAGACAAATAGTTCTCTTCAGTTTCTCCCCCGACAGATGACTACAATTATAATTAGTTATTGGAAATTTGATGAACTTCTTGCAGGCGGTTCATAGAGTACCTGCAATTACCTAATCTTCTGCCATTTATACCTGCTTCAATACTATGTTTCAAATTGAAATTGCTGCACTGGGGGTTAAGCAGGCATCTAAGAGAATTAAGATAACAAGTTATGTAAAGTAAATTTAATATAATTGATGGATAGGCATTAGCCCTGGGGTCAGATAAACCTTATAATTGGAAATATTTGAGAAATTTGAAATATCAGAGAGGAAAGAACTTAGCATACTGCAACTAAATCCTTTCAGCTTTAGATTTTGGCATTTATAATAATTGGTAGAGAAATAGATTGTGGTGGAGGAGGGTAGAGTGGAGAAGGTACACTTTTTTCATAGTCATAAAAATAGCCAGTAGAAAGTAACTCTCTAGGCTTTCTTGCAAATAAGCTCTATTTAACAGAGGCATCACTTTACATCTTCCTTGGGGCCCCACAGAGGTGCATCTGCAGAATTGCTCACTTGTTATCTGCCCTTCTCTTCTGTGAATGCTCCTGTTTCCATTGTGCCTGGGCCTTCTCATTGGCTGCCATGTCTGTATGGTATCACAGTCAACTTTTTTTTTATTTCAACTTCAACTCTGCTTAATCACTACCACTTAATCCTTTTTTGCTTAAGTTCACATATATTTATCATAAAAGCTAAATGAAAAATTAGTGTAAACCACTGACTCCTGTGCCAGGACCAGAATAACGGATTAGAAATGCTACCCTATCATTATCCTCATTAGTATCATCATCAGTAACAGGAGCAGCAGCAGTCTTCTTATTCCTTTCCCTTTATGATATTATTTACATTATGTTATCAAAAATATTAGTACCTGTTCTATCCATTAAGATACATAAATGCTTATGTTCAATTAGATTTATGTATCAATTTTTTGGGGGGACAACCAGGTGTTTTGGGGGTAAGGGGAAAGTAAAAATAGCTAACAGCATACTTTGGGAAAAATATTTTGAATTTATTTATTTTTTTTAAGACAGAGTCTCACTCTGTTGCCTAGGCTGAAGTGCACTGGTGCCATCTTGGCTCACTCTAACCTCCACCTCCTAGGTTCAAGCGATTCTCCTGCCTCAGCCTCCCAAGTAGCTGTGACTGCAGTTGTGCGCCACCATGCTCAGCTAATTTTTGCATTTTTAGTGGAGACAGGGTTTCATTATGTTGGACAGACTGGCCTTAATTGATCTGGGAGGAGGCTGAGGCAGAAGAATTGTTTGAACCAGGGAGTTGGAGGTTGTAGTGATCCAAGATCACACCACTGCACTCCAGCCTGGTGACAGAGTGAGACTCTATCTCAAAAATAAAAGCAAAATTAAAAAAAAATAACTGGTCAGAAATCATAAAATTGAATTATATATATTTTCAAAAAGAAAAAGATGTGGAAACAAATATAAAAAACTGAAAATTTACTTATAATAATTGAAAAGAAGAAAATTATCATAGTTGACTCAGTATTGCAATACTATAATATAAATTCTTTCTAAAGAAATTTGAAATCTTTTTGGTAAGTTAATTAAAAACAAAAGAATAAATGCTGGTCCATATTGCTTTATGTATACATAGTTTATCTGGTAGAATAAATATTATTTTGAAAAAATAAGGGCTTTTAGTGGGAAACACAATACCAAAGTTTAAAACATACTTGTTAAAACAGTCTGTGATTGGAGCAAGACTAGATTGATTTTGTGTATATGAGGGAATAGCATTTGCCAAGTAAAAATTACTGAAATTATCAATATTTGCCTATTCTTTGTATACAATATTTGACTAAAAAATCATTGTGTATGGTATTAGTTATTATTTTTAGAAGTCGTATGTGCATTGAAAAATAATTTTAATTAGGCAAAAATTTACTTGTACCTTCTTATATTTTCTAGATTTTGTATAGTAAAATAAAATTAATTCAGTGTTGAAAAATTATTTAGAAAACCTTTTATTATTTACCGAATGATTTTATTACCAGGTATGTTTTCTGTTAAAATGAGAGATATTTATAATAACTGATTTATGTGTATATTAACTAAAGTTTTATTTATAATTATTAATACAATTTTTTAATTTACTACATACTTATATAAAATTTAATAACATTGCCTTTTAAAGTCTCAGGATACAAAATCAATGTGCAAAAATCACAAGCATTCCTACACACCAATAACAGACTTAAAGAGAGCCAAATCAAGAACAAACTGTCATTCACAATTGCTACAAAGAGAATAAAATACCTAGAAATACAACTAACAAAGAATGTAAAGGTCCTCTTCAAGGAGAACTACAAACCACTGCTCAACGAAATAAGAGAGAACACAAACAGATGGAGAAACATTCCATGCACACGTTTAGGAAGAATCAATATTGTGAAAATGGCCATACTGCCCAAAGTAATTTATAGATTCAACGCTATCCCCATCAAGCTACCAATGACCTTCTTCACAGAACTGGAAGAAAACCACCTTAAACTTCATATGGAACCAAAAGAGCCCGCATAGCCAAGTCAATTCTAAGCTGGAGGCATCATGCTACCTGACTTCAAACTATACTACAAGGCTACAATAATCAAAACAGCATGGTACTGGTACCAAAACAGCATGGTACTGGTACTAAAACAGATATAGACCAATGGAACAGAACAGAGGCCTCAGAGGCAATGCCACACATTTACAACCATCTGATCTTTGGCAAACAGGACAAAAATAAGCAATGGGGAAAGGATTCCCTGTTTAATAAATGGTGTTGGGAAAACTGGTTAGCCATGCGCAGAAAGCAGAAACTGGACCACTTCCTGACACCTTACACTACAATTAACTCCAGATGGAGTAAAGACTTAAACATAAGACCTAACACCATAAAAACCCTGGAAGAAAATCTAGGAAAAACCATTCAGGACATAGGCATAGGCAAGGACTTCATGACTAAAACACCAAAAGCCTTGGCAATAAAAGCCAAAATAGACGAATGTGATCTAATCCAACTCCAGAGCTTCTACACAGCAAAAGAAACAATCATTAGAGTGAATTGGCAACCAACAGAATGGGAAAAAATGTTTGCAATCTACCCATCTGAAAAATGGCTAATATCCAGAATCTACAAAGAACTAAAACAGATTTACAAGAAAAAAAACAACCCCATTCAAAAGTGGGTGAAGGATATGAACAGACACTTTACAAAAGAAGACATATATGAGGCCAACAAACATGAAAAAATGCTCATCATCACTGGTCATTAGAGAAATGCAAATCAAAACTACATTGAGATACCATCTCACACCAGTTAGAATGGTGATCATTAAAAATTCTGGAGACAACAGATGCTGGAGAGGATGTGGAGAAATAGGAACACTTTTACACTGTTGGTGGGAGTGTAAATTACTTCAACCATTGTGGAAGACAGTGTGGCGATTCCTCAAGGACCTAGAAATAGAAATTCCATTTGACCCAGCAATCTCATTACTGGATATATACCCAAAGGATTATAAATCATTCTGTTATAAGGACACATGCACACGCATGTTCATTGCAGCACTGTTTACA
>CAUYLG010038539.1:0-27297 GCA_963573385.1 Cacajao melanocephalus
TCACTTGAGGTCAGGAGTTCAAGACCAGCCTGGCCAACATGGTGAAACCCCGTCTCTACTAAAAATACAAAAATTAGCCTTGCGTGGTGGTGGCATGCACCTATAATCCCAACTACTCAGAGGCTGAGACAAGAGAATCCCTTGAACCTGGGAGGTGGAGGTTGCAGTGAACTGACAGCCGATATCATGCCACTGAACTCCAGTCTGGGCAACTCAAAAAAAAAATTGATTTAGAATATTAGAAGATGATAAATGCTATGTTAGAATAAAAAAAGCAGAAGAAGTAAGAGATGAGAGCTTGAGAGCATCAGTATTTAAAATGGTGGTCAGGGTAGACCCCAGAGACAACACAACTGCATTTGTGAGGAGGTGAAGGGGATCTGGGTGGGGAGGTGCAGGTGTGCCCGGCAGCCCCTGAGCTGCCTCCTGATTGCCCCTGCCCTCCTGGTGTTCATGTCTTTATGTAACTCCCTCCCTTGGAGAGGACTGGACATAGTGATTCTCTTCTAATGAACAGAAAACATCAAAAGGGATGAGATGTCACATTGGCTTGTGTCTGGGGCATCTTTCACTTTCTTGCTTGCGCTAAAGGAAGCCAGTCCATATGGAGAGGCCCATATGGCAGAGAACTGACATCTCCGGTCAGCAGCCATGTGGGAGAGCTTAGAAGTGGATCTTCTTCCAGTTGGATGTTCAGATGAGACAACAGCCCCAGCTCTCAGCTTGACTGAAACCTCATGAGAGTCAGACGCACCCAGCTAAGCCCCATCCAGATTTCTGACCAGTGGAAACTCTGAGAAAATAAGTGTTGGCAGTTTTACACCACTATGTCCTGGGATCGTTTGTTATTAGCAATAGACTCTAACGCAGTGTGTGTGAGTATCCATGCAGCAAAAGCACACAAAAAGCCTGAGAGGACCCACAGCACATTTTTAGAAGTCTGAGGATGAAAGTGAGAAGAGAATATAAAGAAAGCCTTTAATATTTTTAATATATATCTAACTTCAGTCTTGCTTGGATCTTTGACAGTGAGAATGTATTTATGTATTGTGTGCTTTATAATTCTAAAAATAAAAGTTGAAGTTATGACAAGGGCCTAGCTGTTAAAAATAGTAACGGACTGACATTTTCAGAAAAGTTGAAAATTAAAAATTGTTCTTCATGTTTTTAAGTATCCAAAATACTTTTTTATAAAAAAAAAAAAGAAAGAAAAAGAAGAAAACAAGGAAAGAAAGGAAGGAGGGAGACAGGCAGGCCCTCCTTTTAATTTTATGGCTCTGCACAGTCAACCCAAGGTATGTGGCTAAGATCACTCCATTTTCATTACTTTTATTACTATCCTCAGAAGGGAAGAAGACAGTTGGGGTTAGAAGCCAAGGGCACCAAGCCAGGGTGACGTGCTTGCCATCCCCCAGCCAGGTGGTACCCAAACCAGGACAGCTCCCCAACTCCTAGCCTGTGATCTCTTCAGGCCACCACTCCTGAGGGGTTTGCCTGTTCACTCCTTACTGTAGAGGAGGGGGCACCCTGTCCCCTTGGCCCCTGAAAACAGCCACAGGTCAGAGCAGTTACTAAGATGTGTCTCAGAGAGAGGCAGGAGCAAGGAAGAAGATTCATTAGGAATCTCCAGGCCAGGCCTTCATGGAGTGCACCTTTCTCCCTGTACCTCGACCCTGGTCCTGGAGGACAGCAGGTGCTGAGCGTTCAGCCCAGAGGGGGATGAGAAAAAGCAGGGCTTCTGCTTCCGCAGGTCCCCACAGGGAAGACTGCAGGCTCCGTCAGGAGGTCTGGCTCTCCTGTTAAGTTGCCCCTTTGCTGCCTGATGACTTCAGAGCAGTTGTGCTGAGACATGAGTGTGGGGGATGGGATGGGAGCAGGTGAGAACTGGATCTTCTCTAGAGAAGGAAACTATAATCAAAAGGTATCTTGTATCTCTGCCTCCAGGGGGCACTGACTCCATGTGTCAATGGGAAAATAAAACAGGTGGAAAAGGGCCCCCAGAGAGGCCCATGGTGCCAGTGAAACTGAGATGGGAGAAGGCAGCACTGTTCCAATAAAGTGGAGAATGAAAAGGATCTAAATGCCCAAGACTGGTGATGCTGATCCTGGGATCTGGGAAGCTACTTTCTGGACTGTTTCATCATGGTTGAGGGGCTCAGACAGACCCACGAATGAGTCTGGAGAGACAGGCACAGCAGGCACTTGAATCACAAAATGAAAGAAAAGAAATGAACTATTTTGCCTGCTCACTTTGTGCCAGTGTTTTTCTGCCCTCGGTTAAGATCTGTTACCCAACCACCATGTGAGCATCCTCCAAGGCTCTGGCCCCTCTGTGGCTGTGGGCAGGAAAAGGACCGCCCCCAACGCTGAGTGCTCCTTATAAGCCCTATGTGTTCTCTCAAGTCTTCCATTTCCTTGCCAGTAAAAGCAGACATAATTATGCTCCCTCTACCTGGCTGACAAAGGGACAGTGTCCGGGAGGACACATACACAGTGCTTGAACCTGTGTGGCTCAGACTATTTTAGACTGGAGGGAGAGTGACCAGGACAGTCTCATGGGTCCTTCCTCGTCGTACACTCAAGCTCTGAAGAAACCTGTTTTGCTGAAAATACTGAAATCTATTTCCAGGAATGGGAATGGGAATGGCAAAAAAGCTGAATCCTCAGGGCAGCAGGCCAAATGGATGACCTCCCTCCAGGACCAGGGGACCAGGGCTCTAGCCCAGGAGGCCCTGCCAGCATGGTCCAGCAAGAAAGGAAGCCTGGCTGAGTCTTCCTAAGCAAGACAGGGTGGCGCAGAGCACCTACCAGAGCCAGGTGCAGGGTCAGGCTGCCTGGGTGCAAGAGCCAGCTTCATAGGGACTTGCTCAGGGATGCTTGCAGGTCACTAAGTCTTGGTTTCTTTTTCTTAGTAATCACAGCAGCAGAACCAGGCTTAGACCGGGGCACAAGCAGCCCCTGCCTTGAGCCCATGCTGGCCTCTTCTGGCCATGACCCCTCTCCACAGGTTAAGGAGTCTACCTCTAAAGACATAAGCAGAAGCAGCCGATTTTCCAGGGCCATCCAGCTACTCTGTATGATACTATCATGGTAGATACCAAACACCGTCCATTTGTCCAAACCCACAGAACTCTCAACACCACGAGTGGATCTCAAGGTAAACCAGACTTTGGGTGATAATGCTGTGCAGTGCACATCCCGCAGCTGTGCACGTGTGCTGCTCTGCTGGGGATGCTGGTGGCGGAAGGCTGCGTGTGTTGGGGACATATAACATGGGAACTCTCGGTACTTTCTGCTCAATTTTGCTGTGAACCTAAAAATGCTCTAAAAAAATTAAGTCTCTTAATTAAAGAGAGAGGGAGGGAGAGGGAGACGGAGAGGGTCACAGGAGAACAGCAGCAAGGGGGAAAAAAGGCCAAGTCACCACATTAGAGCCACAGGAGAGTAAAAGTCTGCACACTTCAGCTGGGTAGCTTCAGGTCTGAGCTTTCATCTTCCAGCTCTCGTGTGGCCTGAGTCCCCCTCCAGGTTCCTGGGCTCCCAAGGACAGATATCCTTGCTCCGGCATCCTCATTCTCCCCCTTCTTTCCTTGAGCAGGGCCAAGAGCATTTCCTGCCCAGCGAGAGCTGAATACGCGGTCCCTGGCCCTCCTTCCAGGGACATTAGGGACCCACAGCTCTAACAGTGACGTCCGGGTGTCTGCGCTGCTTTCTTAAAATATCAATATTTATGAGATGATGGTATCTTCATTTAGGTTCCCTAGATGGATCAATAATTAATATATTTTTTAAAAATCCAGACATCAGCTCATCAGGGTTCCCTCCAAAACAGGCCCTGCTTCCTGGCAACCACACTCATCTTTCCAAAAGCGCGTCACTTCTCTGCTAAAGACACTCAAGACTCCTGATCCCCTCCCTTCTTCTGCTCTCTTCATCTCACCTAAAGGATTCCAGGCAGGCCCCGTTTTGTTCAGGGTCACATGCTAGAAAGAATACTCCAGTGGGGAAGTGGAATGGCTCCGCCCCCACCTCCAAGGGTGCCGGGAAGCTCACAGGACACTGTGTGTGTCCACAGTCAGCACCTCCTCACGTCCAGTGGCTGGACGGTCTTCCGTCCCCACAGTGGCTACTTCCAGCCCTCGCCACCCTCCTCGTGCCTCTCACATCCCCACTTCTCCCTCCTACTTTAAAAAAGACTTCCTATTTCAGAAAATAAGGGGAATCTCCTTGCAATGCCCTCAACAGATTCAAAACTTAAATGATAACTTTGCCCACTCACCTCCTCCTGGATTTCTATCCCTCCTCTCCCGTCCTGTATCAACAGTCAGTCCCCTCTCCCTCCTGCCTCATCCATCTCTCCTTTGCCACTGCTTTTTCCTAACTGTCTAAAACATTCTGAAAAAACTTCTCCCTCTATTCTCACTCTAGCCTACAGCGCTTGGGCTCCATCCCACTGTCCCACTAAGACAGCTCCTCCTGAGGTCATCGTTGTTAAATCCAACCCCTTGTTTTGTGTCTTATTTTAAATAGCCTCTTGGAAAGCATCTGGCACCACTTCCTTATAAAATTGTTAAAACATTCTCTACTCTTTTGGCTTCCATGGTGCCATTCTTGGCTACTTTTCGTCCTACTCATGAGTCGTTCCCTCTCATCCCCGTGGCAGGCCCACCCTTGGATGTTGGTACCCGCCCCCATGTGGTTATCTTTGACTTTTTTCTCTTCATACTCAAGGTACTTACCCTGAAGAATGACATTATCTTTATAGCTTCCATTGCTTACATTCCGACAAAGACATGGAAATGCTCAGTCTAGACCTCTTCTCCAGGTGTCAATGAGAATGTCCAACAGGTAGACGGCTCCATGTAAATTTGCCACAGGCACCTCAAGTTAAGGTGTCCCCAACTCAGGCTCCATCTCTGCCTCCAACCCTGTCCTCCTTCTGGTATCCACACCTCAGTGAATGCTATCACTGTCTGCCAAACTGCATCTGGTCACTACATCCAATAAATTACTCCTCCCTGATATTTTAAATTCATTCTCCTCTTTATTCCCACTGCAGCCATGATCTGACTTCCAATTCTCATAGTTTCTCACTGGGATCACTTCGATGACCATTTGTTATGTCCTAGGTTTATCTTCTTATTCTTTTAATTTCTCTACAACGGGAATTTGTTAATAATACATTCCATGTAAACAATGAAACACTATTTTAAAATGACGTCCATGCAATATGCCTGCCTAGTAGTTCACGGTTGCCCAACTCTGCGAGCAGGCTGGAATGGCTTGTAAAACGGGACACACTCCTCAGGCCTCCAGAATACATTTCCACCTCCCTGTGTTATGTGCTGCTCCCTGCAGCATTTAGAACGATCATCTGAGCATGCTGTTTGCAGACGGCACAGCCGGAAACAGGAAGGAACCCAGGACGCAAGATTCAAATCCTACTTCTGCTAATAAGTTGTGTGATGTGAGCAGGTTGTTTAGTCTCTGAGCCTCTGTTTCCTCACCAGGGCCATGGGATCCCCTATGTCCCAAGCCGGTGACGAAGCAGCAAGCTATCTTGTGTGACAAGGTTCTAGCATGGCTCTTTCAAAGAGTAAGCACTGAGCCGTGGACTGTGCCAGAAGAGCCCCAATTCACAGCTGTCACTTCCTTCACGGCCTAACTCCAAAATATTACTTTCCTTCTGCCCTGATATATCTTTCCTTAAATTACGTCTATGCTTTTGTAGACTCATTTTGTCTCCCAGACTGTGAGTGATCTTAAGACATGGGGTCCACCCTCCTCCTTCCTCAGTGTTTCCTTCCACCCAGTCCGGGCTGGTCTCTGCCCAGAGGCTGCCTACCAAATGCGCAGAGTTGCTAGTGTGACCTTAACAAAGGCTTGTGCTCAGTTCTTGGCCAAATCTGGAATTTACTTTCTAGGCTATGAGAACAGACAACGGGTTTTACAAAGCAGGGATTCGGGGCGGGTAGCGGGGAAGGGGACATGCAGGCGGCTGAGGGCAGGGCAGGGAGCAACTTACCTTTACACTGCAAACCCTGCCGCAAGAGGCCCCAGAGCAGGGAGCCACAGTGATCGCAGAAGGTGGGGACCTTGTAGTTGTGGATGCCGAACTTGTGGGGCATGTTGACGCTGAACCGCTGGGAGCCCACCTGCAGGGACGGTTAAGACACAAGGTCACCACCGAGTGCTTCTGTGCCCCAGAGGGCTTGTCATCAGAGCTCTCGCAGAACTTCCTTCTGAGAGAGCACGTGTCATTGTAGGTGGCAGGCCCTAGCTTGGCTCTGAAAGCTGCCCTGAGGTCAAAGAGCCTCCATCCGGCCCCGGCCTTGGCTCCTGACACTCTTACCTCAATGATGGCTGCTCCATTTGACTGTGCAAGGCCGGGCCTGCTCCCCAATGCGGTCCCCTCCGCGGTCCCCTTCAAGACTTTAAGCAATCGCAGTACACTGTCCTCAATTTGTACCTCAGGCCAGGTGCAGTGGCTCATACCTGTAATCCCAGCACTTTGGGAGGCTGAGGTGGGCCGACCACCTGAGGTCAGGAGTTTGAGACCAGTCTGGCCAACATGGTGAAATCCCATCTCTACTAAAATTACAAAAATTACCTGGGAGTGGTGGTGGGTACCTGTAATCCCAGCTACTTGGGAGGCTGAGGCAAGAGAACTGCTTGAAACCGGAGGGCGGAGATACAGCCAGCTGAGATTGTACGACTGCACTCCAGCCTGGGTGACAGAGCGAGACTCTGTCTCAACAACAAGAAAACAATTTGCACCTTCAATGCTGCTGTGTGTCTGGAAGCCCCACTTAGGCAAAAAGTCTCCAGGCAGCTCAATGTTAGTCATGGGATTCTGTGCAGCAGCGTGTAAACCCCGCGCAATGTTGTGGAAACTGTGGATCCGTTAGGATGGATGACAATTAGGAGGAAGATGGTCAGTACAGAGCGATGAGCACTAAGAACGCTAAGTCTCAGCACTGACCACACGCCAGGCATCATGATCTCAGTTAAACCTCACCGCCACCCTACAGGGCAGGTCCATGGTTACCCCAACTTCACAGCAAAATCAACAAACATGCGGGTAAACTGACGGGAGACAAACACAGGCTTCCATCCTCATGAATCTGCATTCAGAGCCCAGGCTTCTTAACCACTATGCTGCCTCTCACGGATTATTTAAAAGGGGTAAAGAGATGGTGTCAAGACGGAAGGGGAAGGAAGGGGGAACAGAAGTCTAGGTGTGCAACTGGGGGCCTGGGTCTGCCATGACCCGCCCATGAGGTCCCAGGAAGGTTTCCTGACTTCTCGGAGCCTTGGATTTCTCATGTGGCAAATAAGGATGGCTCCCCACTCCCATCCCACCCAGTGTCACAGGATGGCAGGTGAATGAGACAACAGAGATGGAAGAGGCTAGAAGCATAACACATTCCACGAAGCAAGAGTCTGTCGGCCACCTTTCTGGGTCATCTCTGCCCGCCACAGTGCTACCCTCCATCTGTCTTTAGTGGCGCAGCTGCACCCCTCAGCCCCTCTCAAAATCAGCAGGAGACCGTCACTTGAGACATCATGGGCTGGGGAGAAGATCACTCTTGCTATCCCGGGGATTAGGAAGTGGCTGGCATGTGGCAAAGAAGCTGGGCCTTGGCTCCTTGGCTGACTGGTGAGTGACAGGCCCCCGTGGGGGACTAATGAGTAGTGAAATGTGAGCTGGGAGCTTGAAGGCAAGCATGGAGACATGGCTGTGTGTCTTCATGACATTTCCCTATCACCCAGTCCCAAGGAATGGCTGATCCCTCCAGTGGACCAAGATTTTACTGATCCCTACTGAAGCGGATGGTCTGCCACTTAGGGTCTTGCCTGGGAACAAGGATGTCAGCTCTGTTGAAAACAACTGTACTCACCCATCCTTAGATGCATAGCTTAGGCATGCCTGTTTGTGAATGCAGACATGCTGACCCTACCACGGTCTGCCTCACTGCTAAGGATGTATGAGATCACTGTGCTCACTCTATTCCTACATAAACCCTGAAGGCACGGTGGACCTATACTGAGAACAGAGTCTTGGTCTCCCAGGAATCGCCTCATAGGGGTATGAATGACAGACTAAGATGAAAAAATGGGGGAGTTGTCCCAGGTGACCAAGAAATCAGTGTGGGGGTGGAAAGAGCTACAGGACCTTCAGTTGGGACCGCTAAAAACTCTAAGGTATCACAGAACAGAGAGAGGAGGATGAAGGAGGCTACATAAGGGCATGCCACAGCATCAGGCAGACCGAGAGGCCAACACGGAGATGGCATGCATGCAGGGGACATGCCAAACGTGCACTTGCTGAGGAGGACACAGATACAGTGGGGTGAGCGAGATTCACAGAGAGAACATGGAGAGGAAGAGAAGGGCAGACGGAATTGTGAGATTAAAGAAAAAAAAGGTGACACCATGGGAGACAGAGCGTTCTTTCGTGACCACACCAGGAAGTGCAGGCAGGGTGAGAGTCTGCTGCACGCTATGACACGCGGCCACGAGACGGGGGTGGACCAGTCTGGTGTTCATGCTGGAGAACACCCAGGAAGTCTGTCATCAGATCACCTTTTAATAGGAGGGAGGGCATTAAAAGCATGGTGTTTAGGGCTATACGTGTCTGTGTTGTGTATGTGTGTATGATGTGTGTATGCACAGGCATCACACTAAAGGTGGTTACACAAAAGAACGAACTCAAAGTTTGGTCCCCAGCAGCTTAGTAACCCAGCAGAGGGCACACCCATGACCCTGAGGGGCCAGATATGCTGACATTACAGGAGGCTGGCCTCGGGAAGCACAGGATGGTGGCCGGGAGAGCCAGGACTGGCAGTCAACTCCGCCAAGCTCAGAAACCCAGAGCCTCCCTCTCTCAGTCCCTGGCAACTTGTCCCTGGTGATACATGCCAAGTTTGGAAACAGACTTCATTGGAGACTTCTTCCCACTGCTCAATACGTCAGGAAAGACAGTTGGAAGAACTGGGTCACAGATCAAGCTGGGTTCTGAACATCTCAAATCTCAACCCTTTAACCTGCATAGCCTGGCTTCTTATGGGACCTTTCCCTCCAAAAAAGTGCAGAAGAGCTTTAGAGTTCCACAGAGTCAGAGACCTGCAGGCGATGAGACTGTGAGATCCTTGAGGGAGGGACTAGTGTACCCCTTTGTCTCCATGGGACACAGCCTAGCGCCTGTAGTACAGAACATACCCAATAAACATTCAATGGAATGTCCATAGGAAGGAAATAAGGCAGACAGCATGCAAGCCATCTCTCTTTCATTTCCTTGTGAAAGGAACAATGATGTACTGGCGTCATGATCTTAGACCAGGAGTCAGGAGGCGCAGGCGCTGGCTTGCAACTTTAACCACAAGAGAGCCCCTGCGAACAATGTTGGTGCTCTGGGTTCAGACTACCCTTCACGGAAGGCTCAGTCTAAGCTTTGTCCTTTGCTGCTTTCCAGAGACAATGTGAAAGCAGAAGGAGATAGAAGATGGGAAATGCTTTAGATGCCAGGATGCTATTTGACTGAATTATTAAGAAGCAGGTAGAAGGTCTCTGTAAGTCAGTCCTGTTGGAAGTCAGACTGCAGACCAGCTGATTATAAACCTACCCAGGACCTTTCTCTCCAACCCCCAATTCTAACAGCCTATGACTACACATAATTTATTTTCCCTAGAATTAACAGCACGCCTTTGAAATCAGTGTTCTGATAATACCTACATCCACATTCATACCTTGTCATCTTCCTTGAAAAGGTTTTTTAATCTATCAGTGGGACTGTCATTCTCCTAATTGCTCTATTAGGAGAACCTAGCTTCACCGTTGCATTTTCCTGCTTCTTTACCCCTACCAAACTAGGCAATCTGATGCTAGTTTCTAAGATTAAGAGACGACATAGCACAAATGGTCAAGGGCTCAGGCTTTCAAACAAACTGCCCGGGTTTCAATGTGACTCTTCACTGTATGACTTGGGGCAGGTTAATTTCACTCTCTGTGCTTCTGTTCCATTGTAAAATGAAGATAATAACATCTACCGCATTCAGGTTATTATGTGATTAAATAATACACGTTAAAGTGCTTCAATAAGGGCATGGTTAAGTGCCCAGCGAACGTTGACTATTATTATTACTGTGGTTACTTCCACCTTCTAAGTATTCCTTGGGCTTGTTCATTGCCCTATCAGCTCATTAAAGCTAAGGTTCCTGCTTGTGTTTCTATTACTGTTTATTACCTGTGAGGAGCTAGTGACACATCGGTTAGCCACTTTAGTTCTGATGAGATAATGCGATTAAAAAATTCATGTTTTTCTTGTGGGCTTGAGTGCTGGGATCACACTGCACTTGGCATAACACCCGAGGGGACAGAACTGCCCTGGAGCTGTGCTCAGCCTGTGGACGGCGTCTCACGCCAGAAGACCGTGGGCAGCTCCCTTTGTTTTTAATCAACGCAATGAAATAACAGGGTCTCAGGGAGAAAAGATTTTCCTTGGGAACCACAGAAGAGGCAGTGAAGGGAAGGGGTGGCGGTGCAGAAGCCCAGAATCTTTGTGTCTCAAACACTTACCTGGTCGGGGGTCTCCTGCTTCTTTAACCCAGCGCACTTGGTAATTATGAGCTCGTGGCACCGCTTGTGGACCACGCAGGTGCACACTGCAAACAGCAAAGACAGGAAGGCTGAGCAACATTCGGGGAAGGGAGTGTCCCTTCCAGGATCTATTCAGGGCTTGGTGGAGGGACAAGGGGAGTCAGGCCCCTCTGCCACTGAGCCTTAATTGAATACCCTCCCTAAAATCTTTTATGCAGCTATTTCAAAACCCTGTGCTATCAGAGCCATCAGAGTTTCCTCAATGCTCCAGAGAGCAAGGTAACATTTATATTCAAAGGACATCAGCAGTTTTCTCCAGTTCAGGGAGTACTGATCAATTTTCTCACTTCAATATGCCAAGGTCAGGGAAGAACTTCTTCCAGCCCTCTCCCCTGGAGCACTGCCTATTAAAGGTGTTATAGTGGCCTCGTGCCCCACTCAGGACCATGCAGGGTGGCTGATGTGATAGGGGGAACTGCAGCAGGTGGGGAAGAAGCTCTGAGGCTTTTTTAGCTGGTTGTGTCCTGACATATCAAACTTTAAAATTCCCATCGACTTTAAGATGTCCACAAGAAGTGGCCTATATCTGTACTTTTAGTGTCACGGGGCAATGCGGGCAATAGGTGGCTGAAGAGGTAAGTCACTGTTTGTGTGCATGTTACCCCAAAGAATAGCAACTTCCACCAGACACTACCCCAAGGGTGAGCCCCAACAGTGCTGGGTGAGGAGATGGAAAAACCTCCCTGCTGTAACCTCAGAGAAACCACTGCATGACCACGCCACATTTCCACCCTCCAATTTTGTACCACTTAACCTTGCATTTGTAGTCAATTAACTGAAAAGAAATAATCTTCGATACCTCCAAGTGAGCTTTAAATGTTTAAGAGCTAATGATCACATAGCCAAGACCAAAAATAAGGGATTTGACAAGGACCTTTCAGTGATAGCGAGTACAAGGAGCAGGTGAGGAAGCTTCTTTAGGGAGGGAGAGTGGAAGGGAGCTGGGAGAACACACAGACCCGGCTCAGGACAAAGCGGGACTTTCAAAAAGCCTCCAACTGAAGCAGTATGTCTCATTCAGAAAGACGAAAGTGCCACCTGCTCCAGCTGGGACACAATGGCTGGGTGGATTGGGGACCTGCTGAGACCACAAGGACACCTGGAGTTAGGTGGCACCTGCGAGATGCCTCCCATATATATTCCCATATATGCAGAAGTAATGGCCAAGTGGGAGCAAAGAGAGATGGTCCTGCCCTTGGAGAGGAAGTATAAGCATGCAAGCTGTGGACAGCCTCCAAACGTCATCAGACCCAGCACCTGCCTCCTATGGGTGTCAGTGATCTGGATCTAACCATGGGCCTCTGAAGATTCAGTCCACAAATGCCTCTTACCTTGACACTGGTATCCCTGCTTTCCTATGACACCCCTGAAAACAAGAATACAATTTTTTTTAAAGCGTGAGCTGTTACCAGGTCAAAAAAGCAAACAGAAAAACTACCCAATTCTGGCCACCACCCACATTGCACCAAGTACATGCAGTCCACAGCATATTGTCATTTCTCTCCCACTTGCAAGGTACCTTAAATGTCTCCTTCTAGAAGGCCACAGAGGGCAACCCCAGTGCTTGGAAAGGGTGCAAGGTTTGGTCAGCATCAGAGCTTGATTTCCTATACAGAGAGCCATTCCTGTGTGGTCAGCAATATTCTGGAAAGCTACGAACGACCCTGCTTGCTCTTGGTAGGCACTGACCAGCCAAGCATACCTTTCCTTGTGGATAGAATGGACATTCCTCTTCTCCCATTCCCAGGGCATGCTCTGTGGGCCCTCTAACTGTGGAGGAGGGCTGCAGCTGGCAGGTATACTTCCCTGGGCAGTCCAAAGACCACCCATGGTTTTAAGCCAGTCTGTAGCCGGAAGTGAGGGTTCAAGAGACTGTCTAGGCGAAAGCCAACATTAGAGGTTCTTTCCATGGCCAGGGTGGTGTACCCAGGGCAAGACAGAAAGTCAGCATGGATACATAACAATCATACAAACCCAGCCTTACCCCTGTCCTTAGTGTATGAACTACAGCTGGTCAGGGAGCTCCCTGCAGTTCCCAGCCCAGTGGGAGCCAGAAGTTATTCGGGCTCCACCCCAGGATACCTAGAGTTCAGTGGCGTTCACCCATGGGCTTAGAGGAGACCTGGATCTGTAAGGCCGACCACCACCCAGTTCATGACCAAATATAGCAAGCGGAGTTCAGACAGCTGGGTCTGCCCTGGTAACTGGAAGTATCTGTGGCTAGAATGGGGCATTATTCCTGCCTCAGTTGGGCTGGGCTTGCTCTGAGCTGTATCATCTCAGATGTCTATGCCAACCTGCATGACTGGCTTCGTGACACCACGAGAATAAGACAAGTGAGTCCTGGACACCTCAGGAATCCAAGGGGTCCTCAGAACCCAGCTCAGATGTCCCTGGCTGGCTTCATACTACAACCTGGCTTCGCTTGCTCTCCCCCACTGAATCCAAGGGTGAAGGCAACCTCTACATCAGCTTCAAAGAGCTCAGACAGCTTGCCAGAAAGGCTGGTGGGATGTCAAGAAGAGTATAAGCATTAAAAGTCAGACTACTAGGGAAAGAATCATACTTTTGATACTTCCTAGCTAGAGGACATCAGGCCAGTCTCATTTTCATTTCTGAGCCTTGGTATTGTTAGTGGAATGGGGCTGGTGATGGATCGTCTTTATCCCAGCCCCTCCCCTCCCTCCAGATTTTTTTAAAGACAGTCTCACTCTGTCACCCAGGCTAAAGCATAGTGGGGCGATCTTGGCTCACTGCAGCCTCCACCTCCTAGGTTAAAGCGATTCTCAGGCTTCAGCCTGCCAAGTAGCTGGGAATAAAGGCACATGCCACCATGCCCAGCTAATTTTTGTATTTTTGGTAGATACGGGGTTTCACCATGTTGGCCAGCCTGGTCTTACATTCCTGACCTGAAGCAATCTGTCCGCCTTGGCCTCCCAAAGTGCTGGGATTACAGACATGAGCCACCAAGCTTACGTCCAGCCTCCTTCCAGTTTCCTAACAAATCCCAGACAATAGATCATTTCACTTGTAAATAATTCAGATTCTGTCTCTAAAAGATAAGGATTCTTTAAAAAAAACAAACAAACAAACAAAAAAAACATGCCATCATCTGGGTGCAGTGGCTTACATGTATAATCCTAGCACTTTGGAAGGCAGAGGCGGGTGGGTCACTTGAGGCCAGGAGTTCTAGACCAGCTTGGCCAACACGGCAAAACCCCATCTCTACTAACAATACAAAAATTAGCCAGGCATAGTGGGTACTCCTGTAATCCCAGCTATTTGGGAAGCTGAGGCATGAGAATCATTTGAACCTAGAAGGCAGAGGTTGCAGTGAGTGGAGATCATGCCACTGCACTCCAGCCTGGGAAAGAGAGCAAGACTCTGTCTCAGAAAAAGAAACACACACACACACAGACACACACACACACACACAGAGTCACAATATCCTTGTTGGTTATAAAATCTTAACTCCTTTGATAAGATATAATTCTAGGAATAAAGTCACCAGAAACCATGACTTCTTTCCATGTATTTCCCCCCATGTACCAAACACACATGTAGGCCTCCACAATAGTCCCCTGTACTCAGATAAGGAAGAAACGGGGCACGCCAGCATTCTTTAAATAAGGTGCACAGTATCCCCGACCCCATCCCCGACTTCTTGCCACAGAGATGTCGTAACTAGAGGTTCCCAACAGATGGGCTTACCAGATGAAGTCTCTGCAGTGGGAGCAGTAGGTGGGCTGCCGAAGATAGGTGGCCATGAACTTGTGGCCGTTGACCTGATGGACCCTGCGCCTGACAGCCCCCTGCCGCTTCCTCGGCCGCATGCGTTCCCTGAACACGCGCTCTTCATTGTCTTTAGGGGCTGGGGAAGGACAAGAGCAGGGAAGAAAACAGAGTCTAGGTTAGTGCACCTTCAAAATGAGCTCCCGCTGGAGAGCTACTCCATCCCCGGGGTGGGTGGGAGGTAGTCTTCGCGTGCGGAGGGACGCGGGGGTCTGAGGAGTCTTATCGAGCAACTGGAGTGAGCCAGCACACACGGGGTGGGAAGGCCCAGAGTGCGCCTGTCTCTGCTGCATGCTTAGAATCCATCCAATCCAAATTCTGCTCCAGGGGTGGCTGTCCCATTCTCCCCACCCACACACACAGGCTGCAGCTGTTTTCAAGGGCTTGGGGGTCAAAAGGCTCAAGGTTCACATCTTAAGGAGTGTAACTCCTTAGCAGTGTGACCTTGGATAGGTGGTGTTTCCTCCCTCTGAGCATCTGAGGGTATCTCCCTTTGTAAATGGCGACGGCAGTGCCAGCCACAAGGGGTGGCTGAGAGGACCCCATGAGATGAATCTCCACACTCCAAGCTGCCTGGCTCAAGAAGTAGCTCCCTAATAAACTTGACTTCTTCCTTCTTCCTCTTACCTAGACTAAGCCAACGAAGAGCATTTCCCAGAGGTCAAAAGGAGACAGAAAAACAACACAGTGAAAGCAGTTTCCTGAAGGCTCAAGACCACCACCCTGGGCTGTGAGATCCCACTGGGGTGAAAAAGATCTTCCCTGCACCTTCCTTCCCTCCACTGCTGAGACTGCCCCGCCAACTGAGGATGCCTTGCAAGGGGGACTCAGAGAGAGTCACTAAAATAATAAAAATAATTGTGATGGGCTATATATTTTTGCTTCCTTAAAATTAATATACCAAAGTCTTAACCCCCAAGGTGATGATATCTAAAGACAGGACCTTTGGGAGGTGACTGGGTGTAGAGGAGGTCATGAGGGTGGAGCCTCCACGATGAGCTTAGTGACCGTAGAAGTGGAGGAAGAGACCTGAGCGACTGAGCTCTCTGCCATGTGAGCAAGGAAGAGAGCCCTCGCCGGCGCCCACCCATACTGGCTCCCTGATCTTGGACATCCAGCCTCCAAAGCTGTGAGAAGGCTGTGTCTGTTGCTTAAGACACCCAGTCTGTGGTGTTTTGTTATTGCGGCCTGAGCTGATTAAGATGACGATGACCATGATAACTGTTTACCGTGGGCTTACGCTGTGGCAAGTGCTATGCTAAGTGTGTTATATCTGAGTGCAACTCACCGAACCCTCAAAACAACCCCACTTGAAGGGTACTGCTATTAGCCCCATTTTACAGGTATGCAAAGTGAGAAACCTACTCCTGTAACACAGCTACTCCATGGGGAAAGCCCAGATTCTAACCCAGAGAGTGAGAGAGAGGCCAGTGTTCCTCCACCCACACGCTGCTCTGAAGGACAGCCTGCACGCCTTACAGCAAGTCCCCAAGCTCTCATCTGAGTGGCTCTCATCACTAAAGAGTCCAGCTGCCTGTGGCTTCCCCGAGGGCACAGCGGGCAGGCTTGAGTTTCTTCCTAGGTTGCTGACACCTTCTAGAAGGTCTCCTAGAAGGTTCCCTGCACAGCTCTGCTTAAAATGCACTGGAAGGCTGGCTCTGTGCCCCCAAATATCTCTAGGATCAGCGAGTGCCTGACATCTCACCCTAACAGGGCCAGTCTTCAGGAGAAGACGCACTGCTCCCTCCTGGCCCTCTCTGAATATAAGCCTCCCTGAAGTGGAGGTCATATGTGTGACCCAAACAATGGATTAATCCAAGGGCATCTTGTTATTAGAGGGTAGGGTACAGGGAAGGTGAAATTGAAAGAGGTGAAAGGTGAGAATAGGGCCAAATGCACAGCATGTGCTTTCAAGGAAGCAGCAGCCTCTGAGCAAACAGGCAACTGTTTATTGGAAATCTGCCCTCGGCGTTCCCAGATGGCATCTTCAACACAGGCTCAGATGACCCAGGTGGAGGTCTGCTTGTGGGACCCCTGCTTCCTGACCCCATATTTTCTTAGTCTTAGTCTAGAACAGCTTCCTATACTGTTCTAGATACATAAATGTATCCTTTTATGATACATTTATGTAAAGTCCAGGATGCTGTCTTATTGAATGTTTCACAATCTGAATTTCTCTGGTTGTTTCCTCCCAATTAGTTTCTGATTAAATGGCAAAACCACCACAAAGGTCTATGTATCAACAAATTGAAATATATACATGAAGATCTCTATAGATAATGTCTTAAATGACACAAACATAACATTTTCATAAGATATTGACCCTTATTAGGAATTTTAAGAAGCAAAGCATAACCATTTTGGCATACCACTGACATACAATTTAATACCTAAAAAGTAACTAATTTGTTTTAAAATTATTATCCATTATTGCAAGTTTACTATGAAACTGACTTATTCATTCACTGCTAGAGGCCATGCCAGTTGACATAATGTTTTCAGAAAGCAGTATCACAAGACACAGAGACCATATGGGAAACGCCACAAAGAGAGTCACACCCTTTGGTATGGCAACTCCTTAGGAATTAACTCTAAGTCTTTAGTTAGACAAACTAAAAGCTCTATCCTTATAGATGTTTCCCTTTGCATATCTATATTAGCCAACAAACAGAAACGACTTGACTGTCTACTCTTAGGAGAATGGTCTAATAAATTACATTACATTGACAGCAACTTTAAAAGGGTGAGGAAAGACCACAGAAACCTGGAGAAAGGTGATGTAATACTGTGAAAAAAGAATGAATAATACAGCCATGCATCAAGTAAATTTGCAGGCTGAAGATAACATAAGAACTGCGCTGCACTAGGATGGATGATGGGATTATATAGGTTGACATTTGAAAAAGTGTTCTCTAACGCTCTTTAATGACTTTTTAAAGCTTTCACTTGCCTAAAAAGCATTAGGTAATGAGTGGTTCCCTCATGCTGCAGTAGGGGGCTGCTTGGCACAAACAGGAGGACAGGGAACTGCAGCTTGCGGCAGAGAAGGGGAGAGAAGAGGGAAACCACCAGCTTCCCAGCCGCCCTTGCTTCTGAACTGAGTACATACACACTGGGCCTGCTGCACACCAGAGTTACTGGACCTATCCCCCTTTGCCTCTGAACCACTCTGAAGGGGGCTTGCTGCTGGCACTGGACGCACTCAGCCATGCTCAGCCAGTGTGACAGTTCATTTGCCATGACCTCTGAGGCAACACCAAGGTTGGCTGACCTCCCAGAGGACCCATTTGGCTCTTTGGAGGTCCTTTGTTTTACACCTGCATCTGTCTCACTGCAGAAGGGGTGAACTTGAGTCAAAAAAGGCCAAGACAAAGCTGAATAGCTTTTGGGAAGCTTTCTGGAAATGGAGAACTTGGCTGTGCAGATGTAACAAGAATTCACAAAGCCTTAAGGTGAAGCAGAGATGTCCTCTGAAGCAGCTTCAAGATCCACAGTAACCCCAACCTGCAACAACATTCCAGGCATGGTTCTCCTTGATTCAATTAGGCTATGAACTTCAAACTCCAGAAGCTTTTATATCAATGAATATTTTACAGCCCCAGTGCACAGAAGAATCTCTCACAGGCTGTAGGCAGGTGGCAAGAACAGCTAAAATGGGTCTGTACTGTGCAGTTATTCTTCTGTTTATCTAACTTCACCTTGTCCCTTTTCCTTGAGATGAGACCTCACAGTCTGCACCAGAGGAACACTCAGGGACTCAGGGAGCAACAGCCCCTGGCACCAAACCCTAGACCACATTTTCTGGCCAGTCTGGTCATTGACGCTTTCACTGCTCCACTGTCCTTTCCCTTACCTGCCACATCTCCTCCCACACAAAAAGCAAGCTGAAGAAACTGAACACCCTCCTCATGTGGGGCCATGGGCACCCACAACCTCAGTGTTTGTAGGACGCCTTTCAGTTTAGGAATATTTTGCAGGAAATTTCTTTAAAAAAAAAAAAACTTAAAAAAAATTTCAATAACTTTGGGGTACAAGTGGTTTTTGGTTACACAGATTAATGATATCGTGGCAAAGTCTAAAATTTTAGTGCACCTCTCACCTGAGTAGTGTGTATTGTATCCAATAAGTAGTTTTTATCATCACCTCCCTCCCACCCTTCCCCTTCTGAGTCTCCAATGTCCATGATTCCATTCTGCATGTCTTTGCATACCCATAGCTCAGCTCTCACTTTTAAGCGAGAACATGCAGTTTTGGTTTTCAGTTCCTGAGTTACTTCACTTAGAATGATGGCCTCCAGTTCCATCCAAGTTGTGGCATCAGACATTATTTCATTCTTTTTTATGGTTGAGTAATATCCCATGATATATATGTGTGTGTGTGTGTGTGTGTGTGTGTGTGTGTGTGTGTATAATTTATCCACTCACGGGCTGATAGGCACTCAGATTGATACTGTATCTTTGCCATATCATTGACTAGCAGTGAATTTCTAACATACACAACCTATGCCTGGATGCCGGCAATGCCTTCTAGGGTGCAGGTAGCAAGGACTGCCAAGCACAGGGGGCAACCTTGTCTGGAGCAGACTTGCCGACATGCATGACGTTGGGGCACCACTGTCATTCCTCACTGCAGGACAGTCACCTGCCCTTTGTGTTCAAGGCACACAGGGACCTTTCCCCAGGCAGGTGTGCTGCGGGGCTTTCTCTCTTTTCTCTGAGCTCTTTCTTTTGATCTCCCTTTCTGCCAGTACGTTTGAGTGAGGTGTTAGCAGACGGGACAAATTTTGTCTTTTCCCAAAACTTGCCTAATATCCTTGAACAAGTCATTTAACCTCTTGAGTCATTGTTTTTCTATGTTATCTATCAGGAGAGGGGCAATACCCTGGCTCAACCCAAACCCCAAGTTGAGAGGAGCAGCACAGACCCATGTTGGAGCATGAGGCAAAAGGAAAGAAAAAAGGGAGTCATCCTTTATCTTTAAAATTTTGTTATTCCTTCATTAATCTGATTTACTAAACTACTACAATATTATTTATCTTGATTCCTGAGACTTGGGGCAGCCCTAAATTCTGCTTGCACCATGGTCCTGACCTTGACTGTAATGATTGACAAAGGCCCACATGAAGTTCTCCTTCGTAAACATACCAGGCTTCACAAGGGTGGTGGGAGGGCGGCCACTGTTTACCCTTCTCTCTCTCCGCTAGTTTACTGTGGGGCGGTAGGTAGGCTTCCAGGACCTCCTTCACCCTAGGGGACACTCCAGGATGGCCCCCAAAATCAACAGTGTAAGAACCAGAAGTGGCAGAGAAAAAATACTGCCAAAAAAGTGAGGGTTCAGATGGTGACAGTTGAATTTCGCCTGGCATCTAGCACATGCTGAAGGGAGGGTTTTCTCCTCCTACGAGCATGGGAGGGCTGGGGTGTGGAGCCGGCTCTGGATCCTGTAGTGCACACCCCTCCTCATCTGGGGACTACACGTAGTAGCCTGAAATGACCACCATGGGGGTATTTACAGGAAAATCAACAAATGCTACAAATCGGGACTTTCTCGGGAGGTTGTGTTAAACATTTATCAGCACACCCCTGGCCCTGAGGAGATCAGACATATACAGCCACGGTTCCGGTTCACTCTCTTATCTTTCCAGAAACAGGTTACATCCACCAAAGCTGTGGCTTTAGTCATCCGATACTGACTCCCAGAAACCCTGCATCTCTATCTCCCTGGAGCCAGCAATGCCTTACTGAGGAAGAGTCTCATTCCTGACCCTGCAGAACCTGCTTCGATGCTCCCTTGTGGCCCCCACCATGCTGGGGTTCAGCTGCTCCCAGATGTTACGTACCTGCCACTGTAAGAGACAGTGTCTGCCTTATCTCCCCCACACCCGTACCATCAGGCTTTAGGACAGCTCACTCCATCTCCAGACTGGGAAAACTCAGGAAGATTGGGCTGGGCAAGGAACACTGACTTAGCTCTAGAACAAAAGCAGAAATGGGACTAGTTTGAGGAAAAGCTTGGGGTTGGGGTGGGGGGCAGCTCATCAGAAAGCTTTTCTTAGAATCCAGGTAAAGAGTAGTTCTAGTCTTCAAGGTAATTTTACAACACAAAGAAAACAATACAATTATCCTGGTCTAAATAACTATCCTAGTCTAAATTTTGGTCTAAATAATTGTCAAACCCTGGATACAAAAGCTGAAAGACAATAGCTAGCATTTACGGGGCCCATTCCACATGCTGAGCATGACTCCAGGCACCTTATGTGTATGATGTACTACTATCCAACACACACGAGGCAGTAGCCCGCACGCGTGCAAGGCAGTAGCTCACACGTGTGACAGAGCATCACACACATCTGCGAGGTAGCATCCCATGCACACGTGCATGGGAGCATCACAGGCACCTGTGTCGTGTTACACATCTATGAAATATCAATATTACATATTCAGGCAATATGTAAGCATCTTACATACTTACTCTAATATCACAAGGCATGACTTTTGGCTCCAAGAGGTTAAATAACTGTCTTGTGAAAGGCCATGCAGCCAACAGTAAATGTCAGTTTGGGTTCCACCCTGGCCCAGCCATCCACGCCTCCCAAGGATGGCGAAATAGCCTAGTCCCACTTGCATCCAACTGCGTATGTAGAAGGCTCCTGTCAGCCTGATCACCCACCTCCCCACACATCTGCCCTTGCTCTCACCTAGACACTTAGAAAAGAAAGCTGAGGGGGACTGATTAAGTCACGGCACACCCACATAATGGAATTTAATGCAGCAGGTTAACACACCAGCTCTGCTAAGTCCACCAAGAAACTAAGCAGAAAAAGAAAAATAGGAAACATGTTGATAGTGTGTATTTATTTGTATAAAATGAGAAAAAAAGAGAATATGCTCAAACATGTATAAGCAAGACTACACATGGAAAATTTCTGAAAGGGTATATAATAAGCTATTCATCCTAACAATGTTTGTCATATAGACCCTGGATTCCAGGCAATGTTCTAGGCCCACAAGGAGAACCCATGGCTACTCTCTCAATTTTTGCTCTGAGAAATTCTGGATTTTGTCCTTAATAGACAGGTCTCTGCTAACAAAGCAAGGAAATGTCATGATAGCCCAGATTACAGTGGCTATGATTAGGAGGTGCTCCTGACAGAGCTAGACTGCGACCTTCCCCTCTCAATCTCTGGGGAGTTTCCTTAATTTTCCCTTTCAGTAATGCTCTCTTTTGACTTTATAAGTTTATTGGTAAATATGCAAGGTCAACGGAAAGAAAACAAAACAAACAAAACCAGGTACTAAAAATCAAAGCAGCCGTGCCTTTTGTTTTGTAATTTTCCATAGAAAAATAGATGATAATGTTTGCAAGTGAAATAAATACTTTATGACAGTGAGTTTTAAATATTGTGTAAATATTTATGTGATGCCAAAGAATATGTTCTACATGTGTACTCACACAATGCATTAAAGAAAATTTGTTCAAAACAGGAAAGAGGAAACAGCAATTAATTCCCTCAGAGAGATTATTCGATGCTATCTGTATCTTCCCAGAGAGGCACACAATGAGAATCAGAAACGTCTGAGAGGAGAGGTTTGGGATTGCCTGCATGTTCTATTCTGCATGTAATCTAATCAGAAGAGAACTGGTAGCATTTCAAGATTGGCGTCTCAGGTTTAACATGAACCGTTGTTTCTTCTTCCTCTTCACTTTCTGAATGATCTGTGCTGTGTTCATGGCAGAACTTATGCTCTGTCCAGGTATGAGAACAAAACTGCAGCTAGTATGCAGTATGCTGGAAACAAAGAAGTGAAAACCTCAGACTTTGATATGGTAGGCACAGCAGCACCAGAGTAAATCGAGGCAAAACATGGTGATTGACAGATAATGGGAGAAAAGAAGATGCCAAGCCCTAATCTCACTACCCCATGGTTTCTGATGTTGAGCACACTGTGTTGAATGTGAAGAAGCACTGAGGAACAGTGATTTCACTTAAGCAGGAAGCCTGCTAGCTCTAGTCTATATTCATTCATTCACCCATTCATTCCTTCCCTCCACCATCCATTCAAAGTTGCATATTGGAGTCACAGTAGAACTTTACTGCATGCCTCTGGTACCCAGGAAAAACTACTACTTCCAGGAGGAAACCACAGAGCAAAAACCCTCCAGGCAGACCTGCTGAAAGCTCAAAGAGTGCTCCCAGCCTGGGAAATCTGCCAAGTGGGGCACCAGCCAAGGGTGGGGCCAAAATCCCTGTTGGTGCCAGTGATGATCTGAGATGAATCACAGGAAACTGAGCAATTGCTGCATTCTTGGGTACCTGAGCACAATGGAGCCCACATTCCATGAGGCCAGGTTCTGGCCACTGTTCACGCTTCCAAAATGCTGTATTAAAACAGGCCTGTGGACAGCAGAACTAAAAGTCTTAGTAGGGAATCTGCCTGTCCCCAGGTGCTAGTTGGTAAACATGGAAAGGGTGTGAATGTGTCAAGTGAAGTGGGACATTCCCCTCCTCGAACAAATAACAAGCCTTTTAATGCCACAGACACTGTAGCCCCAAAGGCCATGGGGTCATTTATGGAAAACCCATACCCTTCCACTGCTGTCTATAGCAGCCACTCCATGTCACCCACTCAGTGGCAGGCCACGTTCGATGAGAGTAAAGCAAAGTGAACTCAAGATCACACCCTTCGATGTCATGAGGCTCCCAGCCACCTTACCTTGGGCCCCACAGAGCTTCCCAAAGGTACATGCCTGCACAATTTCCCAGACTACCACAATGAGCCAACATTTTAGTTCCTCAAACTCCTTTGCGAAGCCAGTTTTGAGCACTTGCTAATTTTAAAGTCGAAATTAAAAAGAAAAATAATGGTCTTTCCCAAGAGATCTGGAGTCCCGGCCAGGGCTTCCAGAATGCTGACCGGGTGGGTATTCTGATTAGATGACCTGGGAAGGAAGAAGAATTTCAGGAAGTCTGAAGATAAAACAGAGATAAAATGAAAGAATGGTAAGGCAAAGGAGATGGAGAAAGACAGAGGATAAAAAAGAAGTAAAGATGGCCAGCAATGGTGGCTCATGCCTATAATCCCAGTACTTTTGGAGGCCAAGGTGGGCAGATCACCTGAGTTCAGGAGTTCTAGACCAGCCTGGCCCAACATGGCAAAACCCCATCTCTACTAAAAATACAAAAATTAGCTGGGCGTGGTGGTGCACACCTGTAATCCCAGCTATTTGGGAGGCCGAGGCAGGAGAATAGCTTGAACCCAGGAGGCGGAGGTTGCAGTGAGCTGAGGTCACGCCACCACACTCCAGCGTGGGCAACAGACCAAGACTTGGTCTCAAAAAAAAATTTAAAAAGGAAGTAAAGATAATTATTATGCCACCCAGTCTGGGCTGGCAATTGCCTAAATGAACCCCACATCTTCCCAGAATGCAGAGGGACTTATGTTACATAACACAATCTACTCTCTCTGGTTTTTTGGGTCCTACTGATCAGGAAACGAGCTTGCCTTCCTTCCACTCTCCCTTCTATCCACCCAAGCCCATCTAGTCCATACGGCAGGGCACTGGGGAGACAGACCTCCCTTAGGAAGCTTCAAATAGGTGAGTAAGCCCCAAGTCTTTCCACAGAAACAACTACAATGGCCACAGCTCTTGTGGAACTTATATCTTTTCCTTTGGCTTCAAAAATCTACTTTAATTAAACTTTTTCTTACCAGTTTTTATGTTCCACTGAGACTGCACATGGAGAGAGGCGTGAGAAGGTCAAAAGCAATAATGCTTTTCATAACTGAAAGCATCCCAGAATCTAACTCATGCTCCTTCAGGGCTCAGGAGCTCTGACACACACATGCACGCAGTGCCTCTCCCTGACACCCCCGCTGCTGGCACTTTCCCCAGCTAGGGGACATCACAGTCTAGGAAATTCTCCAGATTCCCAGTTATTTGGGCCTTAAGGTTTGGCAACCCCTCTCTCCCCCAAGCTGTCCTCTGTGGTGATATGAGAATGTTGGGAAAAGAATAGTCACTGTATGAGGAAAAAAGTCTATTTCTAATAGCTCTGCAACCAACAGAAACTTCAGCTAAATGTTGGGCTGCATATTTACAAAATTCCATTTGGAGAAAATGAAAACTGTCAAGAGGGGAACAAAAAAGGAGAGGGGCGGGTGGTGGGCGTTTTCAGTTTAATGAACCTAAGAAAAAATTCTCAGGCCACAAATGCTTAAGGGAGACCCATTTAGCTCAGTTCTTGGTGCTAATGAAGTAAAAGTAGAGATCAAATTCCTCACACGAGTGAGTTGTCTTTGTCCAGAAGGTAAATATTACTGGCCACAAGCCCTGCCTTAAATCTCAGCCAGACTTCTTATAGGTATACATTCTTTAGGGCCCTGAGGAGAAAATAGGAATGGTTCTGCACTACCCAGTGCAGGTGAATTTCCTAAAATTCACCTTCCATCTATCTTGCTGACCTCAGGGAGGCCCAAGAGTTGCGGCTTTACTTAAAGAAAGTGTCTCTTTCCTAACTCAAAAATCTAAGCCATGCATACGGTATAGTCACCCATCTGCCTTTTCAGTAGGTTTTGGGTTAAGCAGTACATGGGAATAGGGAGCAAAGGCTAGACTGGGGTTGAGGTCTACCACGTGCTCTTAAGAATCCGGCCAGGAGCGGTGGCTCACACCTGTAATACCAGCACTTTGGGAGGCCAAGTTAGGTGGATCACCTGAGGTCAGGAGCTTGAGACCAGCCTGACCAACATGGTGAAACCTCATCTCTATTAAAAATACAAAAAAATAGCTGGGCATGGTGGCAGGTACCTGTAATCCCAGCTACTTGGGAGGCTGAGGCAGGAAAATCGCTTGAACCCAGGAGGTGGAGGTTGCAATGAGCCGAGATCATGCCACTACACTCCAGCCTGGGCAACAAGAGCAAAACTCCATCTCAAAAAAAAAAAAAAAAAAAAAAAAAAAAATAATCCCTGGCAATGGAGTAGCACTGCCCCAGCCAAGGCAGGCTGCTACACCCCTGAAATGCTAGCAAGCCTGGCTCCCCAGCTAAAGCTGCTCCTGAACTGAAAGTCTAAATGGGGTATCTGCCCGTCCTCAGGTGAGAGGTGATGAACATGGAAAGGGTGTGAATGTGCTGAGTGAAATTGGGCATTCCCTCCTCAAACAAATAACAAGCCTTTTAATACCATAGGCACTGCAGCCCTAAAGGCTAGGGGGTTATAGAAACCAACTCACAGAAACTGAATGAGATAATAAATCTTGATTACCACCTTAAGCTGCTAAATTTGGGATAACTTGTTATATAGCAGTAAATACTTAATTCAAGAGGTAATAGGTAAGCCAGCAGGATTGGAAGGAAAAATGTTTTTAACTCTGAGACTTGTTCATTTGCTCAACCAGCATCTGCTGGATGTCTCGTAGGTTTCGTGACTACTGTACTTTGTGTTACACACTCCTTCTGTCTACGGAGAAAGGCAGAGGAAAAATCAATGCTATGATAGGTCAGCTTATATTAGAATCACTATCACATGGAAACCAGGGCCTGTGTAAAAGCAAGTCAGGCTGACCTAGCTCCTGAGAGCTGGGAACTCAGAGACACTGACCAAGTCCTTGTATCCTAAAAAATAAAGTGATCCCTCTTGCTTCCCAACCCTCTGTGTTCACTTGACTCCTTAGCATGAGGCTTTCAACCCTGTTGAAAGAGAAAGCCTCTGGGAGGGCCATTATAAGTTCAAGAGAGATTAATTTCAGATCCTTTTTGGAGAGGTTGTGCTGGGCAGGTAGGAAAACTGTGGGGCAGAAAGGGTTGTAGGAACTGCAAGGAAAGCGAGCGAGGCAGGAGGTAAATTTGGGGAATTTTGCAAAGGCTGATGGGTGCTTGGCATCTCTAAAGCAAAAGATAAAATCCATTACAAGTGGAATGTTAGAAATATTAGGCACCATTTACAGCAGGGGACCCCAATCCCCAGGGGACCACAGTACTGGTCTGTGGCCTGTTAGGAACCCGGCCTCACAGCACGAGGTGAGCGGTGGGTGAGTGAGCATTACTGCCTGAGCTCCGCCTCCTGTCCAACCAGCAGCCGCATTAGATTCTCATAGGAGCCTGAACCCTACTGTGAACTGCACACATGAGGGATCTAGGTTGCGGCTCTTATGAGAATCGAATGCCCTTCCCCTTCTGCCCCCCACACCGCTCCCTGCCCATCAGTGTGAAAAATGTCTTCCACAAAACCAGTCCCTGGTACCAAAAGACTGGGGACCACTGATTCATGGTAGAGCAGGTGATTGGCACATATTTTCTCTATTTCTCAAAAGGATTCTACATGATTGGTATCATTACCTCCACCAAACAATGAGGAAAACAGGGCTAAGAAAATCAAGTGACTCACCCAGGCATGAAGAGTTATTAAGTGGTGGAGTTTGATTTGGTACCAAGGCCAGGCTGGTTCCAAAGTTCACGTCTTTTCCACTGTACCACACGCATTAAAAAACATGAAAAGGGCCGGGCGCGGTGGCTCACGCCTGTAATCCCAGCACTTTGGGAGGCCGAGGCAGGTGGATCACGAGGTCAAGGGATAGAGACCATCCTGGCCAACACAGTGAAACCCCGTCTCTACTAAAAATACAAAAAAAAAAAAAAAAAAAAAAATCAGCCAAGCGTGGTGGCACGCGCCTGTGGTCCCAGCTACTTGGGAGGCTGAGGCGGAAGAATCGCTTGAACCCAGGAGGCGGAGGTTGCAGTGAGCCAAGATTGCGCCACTGCACTCCAGCCTGGTGACAGAGCGAGACTCCGTCTCAAAAAAACATGAAATGAAGGTTCCCCCACACTTTATCCCAGAAAACAAG
>CAUYLG010038540.1:0-60185 GCA_963573385.1 Cacajao melanocephalus
ATCTTCGACCTCTGATATCCTTTCTTCTGCTTGGTCAATTCGGCTGTTGAAACTTGTGCATGCTTCGCAAAGTTCTCGTGTTGTGTTTTTCAGCTCCATCAATTCACTTATATTCCTCTCTAAGTTGTTTATTCTCATTAGTATTTCATCAAATCTTTTTTCAAGGTCCTTAGTTTCTTTGCATTGGGTTAGAACATGTTCTTTTAGCTCAGAGAAGTTTCTTATTACCCACCTTCTGAAGCCTGATTCTGTCAATTCATCACACTCATTCTCTATCCAGCCTTGTTCCCTTGCTGGTGAGGAGTTGTGATCCCTTGTAGGAGGAGAGACGTTCTGGTTTCGGGTGTTTTCTTCCTTTTCAAGCTGGTTTCTTCCCATCTTTGTGGATTTATCCACCTGTCATCTTTGTAGTTGTTGACTTTCAGATTGGGTCCCTGAGTGGACATCCAGTTTGTTGATGATGAAGTTATTTATTTCTGTTTCTTAGTTTTCCTTGTAAGATTCAGGCCCCTCTGCTGTAGGAGTGCTGAGGTCCATTCCAGGCCCTGCTTGCCTGGGGATCACCTGCAGCCTAGTCACTGTCTGCCTGCAGAGGCTTTGCTGAGCAGCTGTGGGCTCTGCCCAGCTGCCGTGTGAACTTCTCTGCAGTTGTGTTTATACAGGTATAGTTAGAACTGCCTTGTCAATGGCGGTCCACCTCTATAATGGCGGACTCTCTCTGTAATGGCAGGCTGCCTCCGCAGTGGCGGACTACCTCCGCAGTGGTGGACTGCCTCAGTAATGGCGACGCCCCTCCCCCACAGAGCTGGACTGTCCCGTGTTCAGCTGTGCTTGCTGTGAAACTCTCAATCCAGAGCATTTCAGATTGCTGTTTTTTTGTGGGGATGGGACCAGCAGAGCCTGATCACCTGGCTCCCTGCCTTGGAGCCGTTTTTTTTTTTAGTTGAATGGGCGACTCTGTGTCCCAGGTGTTCCAGTCACCTGATGAAAAGGCGCCAGGATCTGCATGATTTCCCATGCAGCAACCCACTGCACAGGCTGAAACAGCCGTGCTGAGATTCGTGGTGCTTTTTTGCCTGGGAATCTCCTGGCCTGGCTCCCTGTTTCAGTCCCCTTTTTAAAATCAGTTTAATGGGTGACTCTCTATCCCAGGAGCTTTAATCGCCAGCTAAAACGGCGCCCAGACCCGTGTATTTTGTGCAGAGAACAGCCACGCTGGCCAAAACAGCCATGCGGGCAACCCATGGGGCTCCTCCACCTGGGAATCTCCTGGTCTGTGGGCAATAAAAATATGTCTGGAAATGCGGTATCCACTCACCCTCCGCGCTTTCGCTGGGAGCTGCAATCCTGAGCTGTTCCTAATCAGCCATCTTGGATCTCCTTGAGGCTCTTTTTAACAGCTGCTGGCTTCCATGGTGTGCTGTGATTATTTAATGAACAGCTCTTCAAGGAGGGGAAAGGGGCCCTGATTTGTATTCTTGACTGATTTCTAACCTGTAAATACTCCTTCTGTGGCCAGTTCTAGCTACCAAAGGTGCCGATATTGAGTGTAGAGGGGCACACCATTATACAGCTGATGAAAGTGGCCTCAGGAGTAAAGTAACACAAGCAGGACATGATGGAGTTGGAGCATTTATTATCTTTTAAAAATATAACTTAAGGCCAGGAGCGGTGGCTGACATCTGTAATCCCAGCACTTTGAGAGGCCAAGGCAGGTGGATCACTTGAGGTCAGGAGTTCGAGACCAGCCTGGTCAACATGGTGAAACCCCATCTCTATCAAAAATATAAAAAATCAGCTGGGCGTGGTGGCATGCGTCTGTGGTCCCAGGAACTCGGGAGGCTGAGGCAGGAGAATCTCTTGAACCCAGGAGGCGGAGGTTGCAGTGAGCTGAGATCACTCCACTGCACTCCAGTCTGGGCGACAGAGTGAGACTTTGTCTCAGAAAAACAAAAATAAGACAAAACAAAAAACCTATGTGTGGGTTTGTATAATTTAACTTTAAATAATGGTTATATTTGGGTGGGTGCAGTGGCTCACGCCTGTAATGCCAGCACTTTGGGAGGCCAAGGCAAGTGGATCACCTGAGGTCAGGAGTTCAAGACCAGACTGGCCAACATGGCGAAACCCCATCTCTATTAAAAATACAAAAATTAGGGCCGGGCACGGTGGCTCATGCCTGTAATCCCAGCACTTTGGGAGCCCTAGGCGGGCGGATCACGAGGTCAAGAGATCGAGATCATCCTGGCCAACATGGTGAAACCCCGTCTCTACTAAAAATACAAAAATTAGCTGGGCGTGGTGGCGTGCGCCTGTAGTCCCAGCTACTCGGGAGGCCGAGACAGGAGAATTGCTTGAACCCGGGAGGCGAGGTTGCAGTGAGCCGAGATCACGCCACTGCACTCCAGCCTGGTGCCTGGCGACGAAGCAATAATCTGTCTCAAAAAAAAAAAAATACAAAAATTAGCCAGGCATGGTGATGTGTGCCTGTAATCCCTGCTACTAGAGGAGCTGAGGCAGGAGAATCGCTTGAACCTGGGAGGCGGAGGTTACAATAAGCCGAGACCATGCCATTGCACTCCAGCTTGGGCAACAGTGCGAGACTCAATCTCAAAAATTAAAAAAATCGTTATATTTAACAACTGGCCTGCAAAATTCCTAAATATTAATGACCATTTCTCATAGGCCAGTGCAAGCAGACTCTAGCACAGCACTGACTGGTTACCACTTACCAAATTCTGAAGGTCCATTCATTTATTTAGAGAGTCTAGGTTTTATACTTGGATTATGCTGTATCCTCAGAGAACTTTGTATGGGGACCATGTAATTCTTTTTGGCTTAACTATACCTGAAGCCACTTTTGTGTGTCAAGGGAATCCCCATCTGATGAAGCAGGGACTCCATCCCACAACAGAAGCTGAAAATATTAGACACTTGCTTCATTTGCAGCCCAAGTGCCTCAAATCCTCAGTAAAAATGAGGTAGTTACATGTGTAGTCTACAGCAAGAAAATGAACAGTTGAGTTAGCTCATAATCTCTGTTGCTTTACAGTTCTTTACTCAGGGAACATTACATGTTAAGAGGCAATGTGCCATAGTGGTTAGAAGCGTTGAAATAGACAGCCTGGGTTTCAATTCTAGTTCTTTCATCTACTTGCTGTGTGACTTTAAGCAAATTACTGCCTCTGTGTGCTTGAATTTTCTAAACTGTAGTGTGGGCATAATCAGTAATTACATATGGAATGATAGTAAATATGAAATTGGATAATACATGTAAGGCAATTAGAACAGCGCCTGCTGGGAGGATTGCTTGAGCCAGGAGTTCCAGGTTATAATGAGCTATGATTGCATCACTGCACTTCAGCCTGAGCAGCAGAGTAAGACTTTGTCTCAAAACAAAGAAAAAAGAAAAAGGACAGATGCGGTGGCTCACACCTGTAATTCCAGAACTTTGGGAGGTTAAGGCAGGAGGATTGCTTGAGACCAGGAGTTCAAGACCAGCCTGGGAAACATGGCGAAACCATGTCTATGCAAAATATTTTTTAAAATTAAAGAAAATAATAGTGCCTGGCAAATACTATGTGCTCACAAATATTTGTCATTTTAACAAAAAATACAAGCTTGAAAGGCAGAATGGCCTTAAAAATGGTGGTAAAACAAAAATTGAGAAATGAAAGCAGGCATGATACTAGGCAGGAGTGTAACACGTGGAATTTGTATTTCGAGCTGTTTCCTTCCAACAAAGTGCAACTGTGACCCTGTGTGGGTGAGTCTCCAGTAGGGAGTGAAGCCAGGACAGTGAGGGGACCTGGTAGAAGGAATGGGCTCAGAAACTGGGAAGGCGCTAAGTTTTCCTCTAGTAGGAATGGGAAACAATGGGAAGGATGACGGGCTCGAAGTCGGAAAGTCTGGGTTACCCTGGTCACTAATGTGTGTCTCTTTAGGAACGTCTCTAAATTTCTCTGCACTTGGTTGCAACAGGCTAGCAGATGCCCAGTGTCCTTTAGGCATCACACATCTATGATTCCTGACTGGTCCATAGACATTCTTACTCCTCTGTGGCACAAAGAGGTTCACTTGATGGCTTGTTCCTTTTCCTACCCTGCCCCATTTTGACTTATTTCCCTCCTAAATTATGTGTGTTGAAGTTGGAAGAAAAACAGTCAAGATAGGTAAATAAAGCTTAGGAAGATGATGTATGACTGAAGATGATGTATGATGAGCAAATAAAAATGATTAGAATCAAGGCTGGGCACTGTGGCTCATGCCTGTAATCCCAGCACTTTGGGAGGCCAAGGCAGGTGGATCACGGGAGGTTAGGAGTTCAATACCAGCCTGGCCACCATGGTGAAACCCTATCTCTACTAAAAACACAAAAATGAGCCAGGTGTGGGGGTGCACGCCTGTAATCCTAGCTACTTGGGAGGCTGAGGCAGGGGAATTGCTTGAACCCAGGAGGTGGAGGTTGCAGTAAGCCAAGATTGCCCCACTGTACTCCAGCCTGGGTGATAGAGAGAGACTCCATCTCAAAAGAAAAAAAAATGATTGGAATCAATGTTTATTTATGATATTACCTTTAGAAAATGTGCTAAACCATCCCTTAGTTTGCTTATGCCTAAGGAGTACCTTGTGTAACTGCCTGGAAAACGTAATAGAGTACCCTGAGTAGTGATGAGTAGGTAGTAGCTCCCACAAGCAACAGCTGATGAGTTAGAAGCCCAAGAGGCCAATTTCTCCCCACGTCTGTTAAGAAGAGTAGAATAAAAACAGGGGTCCCTACTTGTGATGGTTAATGTTAAGTTTCAACTTGACTGGGCCATGGATGTCCAGATAGCTGGTCAAACAATATTCTGGGTATGTCTGTGAAGGTGCTTCTGGATGAGATTAATGTTTGAATTGGTAGACTGAGCAAAGCAGATGGCTCTCCCAACGTGGGTGGGCATGATCCAATTGGTTGAAGTCCTCAGCAGCACAAAGAGACTGACCACCCCTTGAGTAAGGGGGAACTCCTCCTGCTTCAGCTGACACATTGGTCTTTTCTTGCCTTTGGCCTCAGACTCAATTATCAGCTCTTCTTGGGTCTTGAGCCTGCCGGCTTTCAAATTGGAACTTATGCTGTGGTCTCCAGCTTGCCATCTGCAAATCTTAGGACTTCTCAGCCTCCAGAATCATGTGGGCCAATTCCTCATAATACATCTCCCCCACTCTCTTTCTACACCCGCACCCCCTAATTTGTTCTACTCCTCTGGGGAGCCTTAATGCACCATTCCTGGAACTTGAGGGGCAGAGAGGGAGCTTGTACTCATTTGCATGCTTGCTTGCATACTCCAAGCACATATTCAAGCACATTTAGGAGTACAGAAGAAGTCAGGGGGCAAGGGGAGGTGGTTTGTCGGGGCAGGATCTCCAACAGAGGGACCTGGAGGTTTTACTATGTGTCGCGCGCGGTGATGCAATTGTTTTTGTTTTATTGCATGGCAGAGAGCAATGGAACTGTGAGAAAAGCAGCAGGTGTTAATGAGTCAATGAATCTAGGTTCAAATCTTGATGTGTAAACCAGGTCAGGTTGCTTTACCTCTCTGAGCCTCAGTGTCTTCAGTGGTAATATGGAGCTGACAGTACCTACCTCACAGGCTACTGTGATGGTTGAATTAAATAATGCATGGGAAGTGCCTGGAATACAGTAGTTATTCCACAAAAGCTAGCTCCCCACTACCCCCACATTCACATGTATCACTCTTTATTTATTCAGCAAAGGCTTATCAACCTCCTGTCATGTGTCAGGCACCGTGCTTGGTGTTGGAAAAATAGTAAACAGGATAGAGTCCTTGCCATGACTAGGGCAGCCAAAAAACACACCTATGTGTTAATAACGTCTATGGTCCTGTCTTGAAGACCACACAAAGTGAAGTGAGCCGGCATGGCTGGGTTGGGGTCAGGTGGGGCCTTAGCTCCGGGTCCAAAATGGCCTCTCTACAGTACTCACCTTTGCATTGTGAGTAAGGAGAGGGAGGCAGCTGTGATCCTGGGGAAAGCATCCTGGGCAGAGGGCACAGTAAAAAGGCAGTGGGGGGCATGGCAGGAGACAAGGTTGGAGAAGTGGGCAGAGGGGGTCACAGTCTGAGTTTAAGTGATATAGGAAGTCTTGGGGTTGGGGAACACAACTAATTTACATGCTTATCATTCGGGATGCATGATGGGAGGGAGAACATGGTGAAGGCCTGGGAAGAGCAGATGCAGGGAGACCAGCCCAGAGGCCACTTGAGGGATGAGGCCAGTTGGAACGGGAGGCTAGCAAGGCGGTGGGGAGGAGTGGCTGAATTCCAGACATGTTCTGGTGGTAGAGTAACAAATCCTTGCTGATGGATGGGGTGTGCGTTGTCAGGGAAAGTGTGGAATTCAGGATGACTCTCAAGTTTGGCGCTAAGCAACTGATGCACGTGATTGTCTTCTTCCCTTCTAATCCATAAAAACACCAACAGAAACGTGGGTTTGCATGGGAAGTTTCCAAGTTAATTTTTAAGATAACAAACAATATTAGGGCTGGAAGGAACCTCAGGAATCATTCATTGAACAGAGACCTGAGGTCACACAGCAGTTTACTGCAGAACTGGCACCCAGTTTACAGATTCCTTGCTTGGTGTTTAGGCGAATGTGCTCCATTTAGCAAGGGGTCACGTTGTGGTAGAGAATCCACGGTATAGGCTACCAGGAAGTGGTGCTTCTTGAAACAGTTACTTTATTATTAAATAGCTGCTGTTTATGCCTGACAGATAATGTGTAAGTATGAAGAACAGCAATACAACACAGGGTTGTGAACCTCCTCTGGCTGAGTGTTACTCCCTTTGTGGCCCTTGAATGCCTCTCACCAATCCCTTCTCTGACCTCTCTCTTACAGTATCATTTCTTGGCTTTGCTTTGTAGTTCCACTGCATGGTTGTATCCCCAAATAGTTGATATGGATTGGCTCTGTATCCCCACCCAAATCTCATCTCAAATTGTAATCCTCATGTGTGGAGGGTTTGCCACTTCCTGGTAGCCTAAACCATGGGTTATCTACTGTATCTTGACCCCTTGCTAAATGGAGCATGTTAGCCTAAACACCAAGCAAGGGATCTGTAATACCCACATGTCGAGGGAGGGGGATCATGGGGGTAGTTTGCCCCATGCTGTTCTCATGGTAGTAAGTTCTCATGAGATCTGATGGTTTTATAAGTATTTGACAGTTCTTCCTTCTTGCTTTTTTCTCACCTTCTCTCCCTCTTTTCCTCCCTCCTCTACCCTCTCTTCTCTCCACTTCCCCACTCCTTGCCTCTCTTTCCCTCTTCCCTGCGTCCTCCCAACCCCACCTCACCTGCCACCATGTAAAACATGCCTGCCTCCCCTTCTGCCATGACTGTAAGTCTCCTGAGGCCTCCCCAGCCATGTGGAACTGTGAGCCAATTAAAATTCCTTTGTTTATAAATTACCCAGTCTTGGGTAGCATCTTTGTAGCAGTGTGAGAATGGAGTAATAGTATATTGATTTGTGTGGTTTTGAACTTTACCTAAATGAAGTCACTCTGTGTCTTCTTCTGATATTTTCTTTTGTTCAACACTTTGTTTTAGATTCATCTGTATTGCTGCTTGCAGCTATTATTCACTAGTTTTTCAGAGTCACATTCTGTCGCATGAACGTATCAGTTTATTTACCAGTTCCACTGTGGATAGACAGCTGGGCTATTTGTAGACGTCTGCTCCTTCAAGTGGTGCAGCTGTGGGGATTCTCATTCACATCTCTTGGTGTACATGCTCAAGAGCTTTTCTAGGATACATGGGTAGGACTGCAACTGCTCATTGCTTATCTTCAGCTTTACTGGATAATGCCAAATTATTTACAGAGATATTATGTTGGTTCACACTACCTCCAGTGGCATAGAATTTCTACTGTTCCACATTCTTGTGACATTCAATATTGTCAAATTAAAAAAATTTTGCTCGCTCAATGAATAGGTACGTCATTTAGGTTTCAGTTTGTATGTCCTGGGTATTAAGAGATAAAACATCTTTTTAAATGTTTATTGCCAGCCACATTCTTCTGATATGAAATGAAACTTCATATCCATACAGCATATTTTGGTGGCCAGGAGGTGTCATCATCACATTTTAAGAACTGTGTGTCTTTTCCCCAAAACTTGTTCTAACTGAAGCCTTCTCCCTCTTTGGTGATGCGACTGTCCTGGCTGCTAAGGCCAGATGCCTTAGAGCTCTCCCTGTCTTTCCCTTTTTCTGATCACATTCCCCATGTGATAGGAAATCCTGATAGGAAATCCTCCTTTCAAAATGCATTCAGAATCCAAACACTTCTCACCTTGTCTGCTGCCTCCACCCTGGTCCAGGTCACTAGGCTCTGAATTCCTGCAACAAGTCTTCCTCATTTGCTGTCTAGGCCCTCAGCAGCAGTCAGATCACACCACACCTGTCTATAAGCTACAGTGGCTCCTAACCTCTCCCAGAGTAAAAGACAAAGCCTACAATGGCCCATGTGGTCTTACAGGAGAACTGTGTTTAGGGATGTGGAAAAGAGGGTGTTGGCAGGAGTGACGGAGGTGACCAGGTCACCTATCTTCAGCTGGGCTGGCTGGGACTTATGATGCAGTGGCCCATGGCCATTGAAGATTCCTAGGGGCCATAAGAAAGGGCAAATTCTAATGCACAAGCACTTTCCTATAGCTTTGTATTTTCTAATGTCCCACTGGCCAGAGCAGGTCACCCATCCAGGCTGATTCTAGGACTGGAAAGCAGAGGCCATTTCTTGCTGGGAGGAAGGACAAAGCCAGACAGCAGAGGGGCAAGTGTATAGGGAATTGGTGAATGCGTGGCCATTCTTGAAGTCTACTACCCTGGGTGTTACAACTACCAGTGGTGGGTAAGCCTCTAGGGATGATTGCATCAAAGAAAATTAAAAGGTCTAGATGGTTGGAGTGCTGCATTCAAAAGATGAGAAATACTGCATGCCTCCACTTTCTGGAATCCCTGTTTAAATGCCATACACTTTAAAATCTAATCTGCTCGCCCTCTGATTTGGAGAGAATTAATGCAGAAATTACCCAGGTTCTTTAGGGCTCCAAACATTCTGCAAAATAAAGGTGAACATTGAATTTAGCCAGTTGAAAGTTGTTCCTGGATTATGATCAATGAGCCTGTGGCAGCAGGGCACATGCTGAGAACAAGCCTCAGGTTCTCTAGGTTCTCTCACCACCATGATGTCCAGGTACAGTCAACTCATAGAAACCACATGTTGGGGTCTCCGAGTTCACCAAGCACCATATAACAAGTTTGAGTTGTGAGAAAATGTTAACTCAAAATTGTGAAGAGAAATGGCAACATTTAAATTAACACATACTTGTCTTTGAAGAACTTTGCACCAATGTCATTAACTGTTAAATTTATTCATAAAAATCTAAATGACAGCTGGGCGCAGTGGCTCATGCCTCTAATCCCAGCACTTTGGGAGAATGGGGTGGGAGGATCACCTGAGATCAGGAGTTCAAGACCAGCCTGGCCAACATGGTGAAACCCCGTCTCTACTAAAAATAAAATAATTAGCTGGGCGTGGTGGCGGACGCCTGTAAACCCAGCTACTTGGGTGGCTGAGGCAGGAGAATCACTTGAACCCGGGAGTCGGAGGCTGCAGTGAGCTGAGATCGTGCCACTACACTCCAGCCTGGGAGACAGAGTGAGACTGTCTCAAAAAAATAAAAAAAATAAAAAAAATCTAAGTGACATTTGAAAGCAATTTGTAGATTTTCACACTTCCTAACAATTCTCAAAGATGCCAAAAACAAAAATCACAGCCACCAGCAATTTAAATGACTTCCTCGTAGCCAAATAAATTCCAAAGTAAAATTATAAACATTCACTTAAGTTAAAATTTCAGAACAAAAACCAAGATGATGGGGAATGGAGGGTGAATTATTGTGTTTGACATATTTGACGGTGCTAAATACATATATTACGTGCTGTTTAGGGTCCACTGAGGGTGGGTCATAAAACTGACCCTAGTGACCGAGCTACCTGAAGGGCTTGGTTATCTGTTTTCCAGGTGGGGCAGCCCAAGACGCTCATCAGACCCAGAGAAGTCGGGTTTCCGCCCAAAGCCCGGCCTAAACCACCGATTTCCAACCTTTCAACCTACTTTGGCAGAGCGAGAGTTTCGGTGGGGTACTCCCTGCTTCCCTCTGCCCAGGTCCTCTGAGGCTGAGTGGTACTAAGTGCTGAGTAAGGGGTGCTGGGTGCCAAGCACTTACTGGGGGAAGGGCACCATGCAGCTGTCATAAATAATTAGCTCCTGTGAGGAGCAGGAACTCCGAGACCGCGGCCGGGCCAGGTGGCAGAGGTCTCAGGGCCCTCACCGCGTTCCCTGTCCCCATAGGACGCCAGGACTGCGCCTCCCGGGTTGGGGTAGCCCCTGAGGGCGTGGCCCAAAGCCCAGCCCCGCGGCATCTAGGCCCCGCCCATTCGGCACCTCCCGGCCCAGAGGCCCGCCCGGAAGACCGCGAGGCGCGCTTCTCTGACGCGTCGGCGCCCTTCGTCTGACGTGTCCTGGCCCCGCCCCTCCCATTCTTGTCCCGCCCCCGCCCCGCCCCGCCCCCGGCTGCGCGGCGCCCGCCCTCCCTCAGCCCAAGCGGCTCGCCTGAGGCTGCTGAGGCGGAGCCCGGTGTCGAGGTCGCGGTCCCTGCTCCAACCGCGGCTCGCGGGCCCGTGCCAGCCCCGGTCCCCGGCGCGGCTGTCCGAGACCCTGCGGCTGCGGGCGATGGTGCGGCGGAGCGCGGGGACGCGGGCGGCGCGGCGGCGGGCATGAAGGAGGATGGAAGGGCAGGACGAGGTGTCGGCGCGGGAGCAGCACTTCCACAGCCAAGTGCGGGAGTCCACGGTGCGTGGGGACCGAGGGCGCCCTGACAGCCCCGCGCACCCGCCCGGGCCCTCCGTCCCCGCCCCCGGACCCTTCACCCTCAGGCCCGCACCCCGCGCCTCCCGCCCCGGCCTCTACAGCTCTCGCTCCCCTTCCCTTCCCTGTTCCTTCCCTGCTCCTTCCCTGCCCCTGCCTCCTCCCGGCTCTGCTCCTACCTCCCCTGCCCCCTCCCGCTCCCGCGGTTCCTGCCCCGCCCCCGACCCCGCCCCTCCCCGCGGCCCCCGTCCTGCCCTTTCCTTCCCGCGGGGAGGGCTGTGGTGCGCGCCGCGCTCCGGGATCACGGGGGCTTCCTCCCTGGGCGGGCGTGGGGCTTGCGCCTCGTGGTGTGGACGGCGGCCCCTCCGGTGAGCGCCCTCGCGCTCCACCGCCGGGCCAGGTAGGCAGGTGGATGCGCCGGCGTCCCGCGGAGCCTGAGTGGGCCCGGTGGGTCCTGGAAGGACAGGGCTGTGCCGAGCCCGCTCGCCTGTCGCGTTTGGACCCAGGCATCTTGGCCGGGTCAGCACCTCCTGCCCTCTCGGCGCCTCACGTTTCCATCCCTCTTCATCTTCCCCAGTCCCCACGTGGATTGAGTTCCAAACCTTCCCATGTGGGGTGAGAATATTGGTTATTTATGGGAGTGAGGACCTCAGCAAAAGTCCGTTTTGCTCTGGAAGCAACTTCTTACGGAAGCAGCTTTCCTTTTTTGCCCATGTTCCGTGTGTGCTGTTGGCAAGGGTCAGGAAGCAGACTTGACCTTGGAAAGTGTACTTTGATGTTTTTGTCTTCATGATGCACCGAGAATATATTTTAATTGGGTTTATCTGTGTTTCATAACTGTTGTAAAATAGATCCATTTTTTATATTTGTATTTAGCCCTCCTAAGTTCTCTACGATTCAGTCACACTCTTGGTTCGAGGTGAAAAAAATTCTGTTTTAGAATTGTCTAATTTGTCTACTTACGGATCTTGAAAATTGAGAATCATTTTGGAAGTCGTACTTTGAATAAAGAGGACATATAAAGTCTGAGGTGGTGTAATTTAGTTAGTGGAATTTGGTACAAATTTAGTTTTAATTTTTGTAATTGAAGCTAAAATACACAGAAGTTCATATAATCATAAACATACCCTTCAGATCATTTTATACTAAACACACTTGCGTACTCCCTAATCCACCTGCACTTTGAGACCGGTCAGCCTGAGCAACCTAGTGAATGCCCATCTCTACCATTACAAAGAAAGAAAAAAGAAGCAGAATTTTACTAGCATCCCAGAAACCCATTCCTTTCCCCCTTCTAGTTACTTTCTCCTCCGTGAAGGGTAAACGTTGCTTTGGCTTTTAACACCATAGATTCGTTTTTGATTAGTTTTGAACTTTATGTAAATTGAATCTTAAGTATACACTCTTTTGTGTCCAGTTTCTCTTACAATGTTTGTGAAATTTCTCTGTACTGTTTGTGGTTATAATTCATTCTTAGTACTGTAGTTGTGGGCACTTCAGTAGTTTATAGGTTTTGGCTATAAATAAATATATATATTATATATATATATATATATATATATATTTTTTTTTTTTTTTTGAGATGGAGTCTTGCTCTGTCTCCCAGGCTGGAGTGCAGTGGCACGGTCTCTGCTCACTGCAACCTCTGCCTTCCGGGTTCAAGTGATTATCCTACCTCAGCCTCCCTAGTACCTGGGATTACAGGTGCACACCACCACACCCAAATAATTTTTGTTTTTGGTAGAGACGGGGTTTCGCCATGTTGGTCAGGCTGGTCTTGAACGCCTGACCTCAGGTGATCCACCCGCCTCAGCCTCCCAAAGTACTGGGATTACAGGTGTGAGCGACCGCGCCCGGCTGGCTGTGACTATTTTTGTACATAGCTTTTGGTGGACATGTTTGTGCATTTCTGTTGGGTATAGAGACCTAGGGATGAAATCCCTAGGTTAGAGTTTGTTCATCTTTAGTAGATACTTTTAAACAGTTTTCAAAAGTGGTTGTACCAGTGTACACCTCCACCAGTACTGAGAGTATCAGAGGTGTGGTTGTTTCTACCAACACTTAGTATTTTCTGTCTTTTTAAATTTTTGTCATTCTAGCAAGTGTGTTATAGTGTTTATCATACAAATAATTTTAATTTGCGTTTTGCTGGTAACTAATGAATTTGAGTACCTGTTTGTTTTTTAACCATTTGGAAATCTCTTGTGAAGGGTCAAATTTTTTCCCCCATTTAAAAATTTTTATGTTTTTAAATTTTGATTTGTAAGATCTTTGCAATATAACTTATATTATATTGTAATACAAATGGATATGATTTATTTGTCAGATATACAAACTAAACATATTTCCCACTCTGTGGATGCCTTTCTTTGTTAATGATCTGATGAACAGAAATTATTAATTTTAATATGTTCAATTATTAAAATGTTTTTGAAGTTTTCTTTTTCTTTTTTTTTTTTTGAGACGGAGTTTTGTTCTTGTTGCCCAGGCTGGAGTGCAGTGGCACAATCTCGGCTCACTGCAACCTCTGCCTCCCTGGTTCAAGCGATTCTCCTGCCTCAGCCTCCTGAGTAGCTGGGATTACAGTCACCCGCCACCATGCCCGCCTAATTTTTTACTTTTAGTAGAGACAGGGTTTCTCCATGTTGGCCAGGTTGGTCTTGAACTTCCAACCTCAGGTGATCCGCCCGCCTTGGCCTCCTAAAGTGCTGGGATTACAGGCATGAGCCACTGCACCTGGCCTTCTCTGAGTACTTTTTATATCCCGGTTAAGAAATCTCTGCTTACTCTAAGACTATGATGTTGTCTTGTGCTTTTCCCTAAATGCTTTATTGAATTACTCTTCTCATTTAAATTTGCAGTATATCTAGAATTTATTTTTTGTGTATGGTGCAAGGTAGGAGTCATATTTTTTCTGCCCACAGGAATGTCCAATTGCTCCACTACTATTTATGATTTTTGTCATAGATAGGTAACACTATATTCATAGGGTTTAATTTTAGAGTCTATGCTATTTTATCGGTCTATTTGTCTTTGCTTTTATTTTACTTTTTATTTTGAGACAGGGTCTCACTCTGTATCCCAGGCTGTAGTGCAGTGGCGCAATCATGGCTTCCTGTAGCCTTGACTTCCCAGGCTCAGATGATCTCCCACTTCAGCTTCCCTGTGGGTAACACCCCCCATGGGCACCAAGGAAGGAGAACTGTTTAGACCCCAGGCACAATTAGTGCCTGAAGAATATCTTAGTTTATAATGTTATTCTTAGCTATTTCCTTTATATAATCCTTTATATATAATTATATATTAGTTTATAGAATTAATGCCTGAAGTATAACTTACTGCTTACATATATCTAGCACTTATATCTAGCATACTTAGTTCTATATAATCTTTTTATATAATTATATAAGTATTGTAGTTGGAGCTGTACTGACACATTTAGTTCTGATTTATAGAATCCTTTTATATAACTATATAGTAGTTTGTAGTAGGAGGAATGCCTAGAGCAGTCACAGAACAGAAGCAGTACATGGGAAAACAGCCAAACCAGGATAAGAACCAAAGATCCAGGAGGTGGCGTTCCTGCTTAAAAGGGCATACGCCGTATGGCAAGCTTGGAGCAAGAGCCTCTTCTCCTGATAAAGGAATTGTGGTAGCTTGCATCCAGTTCCTGTGGAAAGTAGGCCTCAGGCCTGAGATCCTGGAAATAACCGAGGGAGAAGAACCCCTCTGGTGTGACCAGCCACGACAGCTGTACACCCTGTCAGTCTTTTCTCCCTTCTATGCTAGCTAAAATCATCCTCCCATAAATATCTGAAGAGAAGAGTACAGGTCTGTCAGCTCCTACTTCATTGGCTTACGGTATCCTTCTATTAGAAACCTTTTGAAGTCTCCAGCCCCTAGATAAGAAGTGTTATGCACAACACCTGTTGCACATGGCTCCTGCCTTTCCTTAGTGACCTAATGGGGGTGGACCCCTTTTCTGTACATGACCCTTTACTACTGTGCACGGCATGGCCCCCTACTGTGCATGGCCCACCTCTCTGCCCAAGAGACATAATGGGGTGGCCCCCTCACTTGTAACTCATGTGATTATGTATGTCCTATTACTAAGCCTATAGATGATGACCTCACTCACAACCCTCCCCCTGCCTGTACCTAATAAATATGGATGCTCCTGGGCATTTGGGGCTCTTGCTGATCTCCGCTTATAGGTGGCATGGCCCCCCCAAGTCCAGATGCTCTTCACCAGTTCTTCAGTGTCCTGTCTCTTTACTTGTCAGATCCCGCACCTCAGCACAGCATAAGGGACACCCCACGACCCTGTGGGACCCTGCAGCCCTACATTCCCAAGTAGCTGGGACTACAGGCGTGAATCATACAGGTGTGCATTAGCAGACCTGACTAATTTTAAAGTTTTTTGTAGAGGTAAGATCGCACCAGGTTGCCCAGACCTGTCTCCTGTGCTCAAGTGATCCTCCTGCTCTTTGGCGTTGGTTTTAATTAGATATTCTGGAATTTGGATTGAGAAAGGGACGCATGTTAAAATAGTCCAGAGCTTTATTTGTCTATTCCTGAAAACAACACAGTTTTTGTACTGATGATAGAGTTCTTTTAGTTCTGACTCTCTTCACCCCTCTTTCCCTCAACTCGGCACCCCTGGCTGGTTGAGTCTACTCCATCTTCTGTGGAACCAGTGTAGATAGTGACCAGGCTCAGGGTTCCCAATCTTTTCATCTTTCTCAAATTATTTATATTTAGAGTGAATGTAAATACTTGCTTTTCCCCTAAGACTTGTTGCCAATTTTAAACATTATTTAATTCTTTTGATTTTGCTACGTAATGCTATAATTGTGTTTTTTATCATAATAAAATATACATGACATGTAATTTACCACATCTAAATATACCAGTTTAATGGCATTAAATACATTTGCATTGCTGTGCAACCACCACCACTATCCATTTCTAGAACTTTTTCATCAACTGAAACCTGATACCCATTAAACAGTAACTCTCCATTCCCCACTCTCTCCAGCTGCTGGTTTTGCCTATATGAATCTGACTATTCCAAGTTGAACCATACAATATATGTCCTTTTGTGTCTGGCTTATTTCACTTAGCATAATGCCTTCAAGGTAAGATTCATCTATGTTCTAGCATGTCCGAATTTCTTTTTTTTTTTTTTTGAGCCAGAGTCTTTCTCTGTCGCCCAGGCTGGAGTGCGGTGGCACGATCTCAGCTCACTGCAACCTCCACCTCCTGGGTTCAATCGATTCTCCTGCCTCAGTCTCTCAAGCAGTTGGGACTACAGCCGTGCCTGGCTAATTTTTGTATTTTTTTTTTTTTTTTGACAAAGAGTCTTGCTCTGTTGCCCAGGCTGGAGAGTAATGGTATGATCTTGGCTCCCTGCAATCTCTGCCTCCCTTATTCAAGCAATTCTCCTGCCTCAGCCTCCTGAGCAGCTGAGATTACAGGCGTGCGCCACCACGCCCAGCTAATTTTTGTATTTTTAGTAGAGATGGGGTTTCACCATGTTGGCCAGGCTGGTCTTGAACTCCTGACCTCAGATGATCTACCTGCCTTGGCCTCCCAAGTGCTGGGATTACAGGTGTGAGCCACTGTGCCTGGCCTAATTCTTGTATTTTTTGTAGTGATGGGGTTTCACCATGTTGTCCAGGCTGGTCTTGAACTCCTGGCTGAAAGTGATGCATCCACCTTGGCCTCCAAAAGTGCTGGGATTATAGGCATGAGCCACCGCGCCTGGCCCAGAATTTGTTAAGGCTGAATAATACTTTCTTTTTGTGACTACCGTATTTTGCTTATCTATTCCTTCATCAATTGACCTGGGTTGTTTCCACTTTTTGGTTATTGTGAATAATGCTGCTGTGATCATGGGTGTACAAATACCTGTTAGAGTCTCTGCTTTCAATTCGGAAGTAGAATTGCTGGATTGTATGGTAATTCTGTGTTTAATTTTTTGAGGAACCGCCATACCATTTTCCACAGAGGCTGTACCATTTTATATTCCCGCTAGCAATGAGCCAGAGTTCCAGTTCTTCCACATCTTCACCAACACACATTGTTTTCTGTTTTTCTTCTTTTTTTAAAATGGGTGTGAAATGATACCTCATGGTGGGTTTGATTTGCATTTCCCTAATGATTAGTGAAGTTCAACATTGTTTCATGTGCTTATTCACTGTATGGGCATCTTCTTTGGAGAAATATCTGTTTTTTGCATGTTTTTGAATTGGGTTGCTTGATTTTTGTTGTTGAGTTTTAGGAGTTCTTTATGTATTCTGAATATTAACCCGTTATCAGACATGTGATTTGCAAACACTTCTCTCCCATCCTATAGGGTTGCCTTTTTACTCTATTGATAGTGTCTTTTGATGCACAAAAGTTTTTAATTTTGAAGTCCAGTTTATCTATGTTTTCATTTGTTGCCTGTGTTTTTTTTGCGTGTGTCATACCAAGAACTAATCACCAACTCCAGGTATCATGAAGGTTTTCCTCTAAGAGTTATATAGTTTTAGCTCTTATATTTAGGTCTTTGATCCATTTTGAGTTAATCATGTAATGATTTTGTGTTTTGTGTTAATGAATATCTCATAGTTCTCTTGTTGCTTTAGTGATTATATTTGACTTTGGCTATTAATATGAAGTAGTAATGATCCATTTCCTTTCTTTTGAGGAATAACTATGAAATCCTAAGACTGCTAGCTGACTGAGTAGACCCTCTCTTGGCTAACGGGACCCCAGGAAATCTTAAAAACTGAGTTCCCAGCCAGGATGGGATGGGAGATCTGACATGCCTCATTATACCCACTCCCTTTTGTGGCTTAAATACAACAACTAACCAGCATTAATGTTAAAATAGAGATCTTAAGACTGAGGGAACAGGCTGGACGTGGTGGCTCACACCTGTAATCCCAGCACTTTGGGAGCCCGAGGCAGGTGGATCATGAGGTCAAGAGATTGAGACCATCCTGGCCAACATGGTGAAACCATGTCTCTACTAAAAATACAATAATTAGGTGGGCCTGGTGGCACTCGCCTGTAGTCCCAGCTACTCAGGAGGCTGAGGCAGAAGAATCGCTTGAACCTGGGAGACGGAGGATGCAGTGAGCCGAGATCGCGCCACCTCACCCCAGCCTGGCGACAGAGCAAGACTTTGTATCAAAAAAAAAAAAAAACAAAAACACTGAGGGAACAGACTCTTTGTGGCAATAAAATACCAAACTATAAACAAGATGTAGGGCCATGCCAGGCAAAGGTTAAGTAAAGCACCCGCTACACTTCAATAAGCACAGTTCTACTGCTCAAGGTGTTTCTTTTTATCTAGCAGCTAAACAAGCACTGGCCTCCAGATAAGCAATATTAAGATAACTGCAGCTCACCCACTGCTAGACCCTGACTAGCTGACCCTCACTCCCCTGTTGCACAAGTGATGACTATAGCTTTGATTGGACAAGAGGCTGATTTCAGTAACTTTCTCCTGATTAGAGCACTGACCATGAACTGGTTGTGGCCAGTTTACAGAGGTGTGCACTTGAGTGCTTTCCTGTCCCTGCTTCACCACCTGACTGCAGGGCCTAATTGTAATGCATTTAGATGTTAAGTGTCCATCCCCAGGTGAACATGGACAGTATGTAACATACATGTTCAGCCCGCATGTGCATGATCTTCCCCACTTTGTGCATATTCATAGCTCCTCCTATAACCTGTTAAATATATATACTTGGCCAGCCTGTTCAGCATAAATCCCTGTTCTATCCTCTCTTGAAGTGTCTGTTTTTGTGCTCTGCGGGAGAATGCTGCTCAGCCATCAGGATTGCCACCTTGTAGGCTGTAACTCTTTTTAAAATTATTTTTGAGGCAGAGTGTTGCTCCATCACCCAAACTGGAATGCTGTGGAATGAACACGGCTCGCTGCTGCCTCTACCTCCCAGGCTCAACAGATCTGCCTGCTTGAGCCCTCCAAGTAGCTGGAACTACAGGCACACACCACCACACCTGGCTAATTTTTGTATTTTTAGTAGAGACGGGTTTTACCTGTTGGCCAGGATGGTCTTGAACTCCTGATCTCAGGTGATCTGCCTGCCTTGGCCTCTCAAAGTGCTGGGATTACAGGTGTGAGCCACTGTGCCCGGCCACATCCTTTTTTTAAACTTGATTTTATTGCAGTAAGAATACCTAGTGTGAGATCTACCCTCTTAACAAATTTTTAAGTGTGCAATAATATTGCTGACTATAGGTACAGTGCTGTGCATCAATTTCTAGAGCTTACTCATCTTGCTCGACTGAAGCTTTATGCCCATTGATTAGTTACTCCCAATTTCCTTCCCTGTCCCAGCCCCGAGAACCACCATTTCCACTCTAAGTCTGTGAATTGGACTGTTTTAGATGCCTTATATAAGTGGGATCATGCACTATTTGTCTTCCTTTGACTGTCTTTTTTCACTTAGGTTAATGTCCTCAAGATTCGTTTATGTTGTTGCATATTGCATAATTTCCTTTTTTTTTTTTTTTCCCTTGAGATGGAATCTCGCTCTCTTGCCCAGGCTGGAATGTGGTGACTGCAGCTTTGATCTCCTGGGCTCAAATGATCCTCCTACCTCAGCCTCCCAAGTAGCTGGGACTACAGACACCCACCACCATGCCTGGCTAATTTTTTGTTTATTTTTTTGTAGAGATGAGGTCTCACTATGATGCCCAGGCTGATCTCTTAACTCCTGAGCTTAAGTGATTCTCCTGCCTTGGCCTCCCAAAGTGTTGGTATTATAGACATGAGCCACCATGCCCAGCTGAATGTCCGTTTTTCAAATTTTTTAAAAGCTGAATAGTATCCCATTGTATACCGCATTTTCATTATCCGTCTGTTGATAGATATTAGGTTGCTTCTGCATCTTTGCTATTATGCATATTGCTTCAGTGGATATAGGAGTGCTAATATCTCTGAGATTGCGATGGTGATTCTTTAGTGCTAATATCTCTGAGATTGCGATGGTGATTCTTTTAGGATAAATACAAGTGAGATTGCTAAATCATATTGTAGTTCTGTTTTACATTTTTTGAGAAACCCACATATTTTCCATAGCAGGTGTATCAATTTTCCATTCTTACTAACAGTGTGCGAGGGTTCCGATTTCTCTAATCCTTGTCAATACTTGTTGTCCTTTTTTATAATAGCCATCCTAACAGGTGTGAGGTGGTTTTGATTTCCATTGCCCTGATAATTGGTGACATTGAGCATTTTTTCATATACATGTTGGTTTTTTGTATGTCTTTAGAGAAATGTCTAGTCAAGTCCTTAGCCTGTTTTTTTAAGCAAGTAATTAGTTGTTTTTACTCTTGTGCTTTGGGAGTTTCTTACATATTTTGGATATTAGCCCCTTTTCAGATATAAAGTTTGTAGATATTTTCTCTCATTTCCATCACTGTGTTGATTGTCTACTTTGCTGTACACAAGCTGTTTTATGTAGTCTCACTTATATTTTTGTTTTTATTGCCTGCACTGTTGATGTTATATCCATGAAATCATCGCCAAGACCAATGTTGTGAAGGTTTCCCTCCGTGTTTTCTCTGAGAGTTTTATAGTTTCAGATTTTACGTTTAAGTATTTAATCCTTTGTAAGTTAATTTTTGTGTATGGTGTAAGAGAAGGCTGCATTCTTTTGAATGTGAATATCCAGTTTTCCCAACACAATTTGTTGAGGACACTTTTCTTTCCCCATTGTGTATTATTTGCAGCCTTGTGTAAGATCAGGTGACTGTACATAAATTGATTTATTTCTGGGCTCTCTATTCTGTTCCATTGTTCCATATATCTGTCTTTATGTCAGTACCATACTATTTTGATAACAGTAGCTTTGTGTAATAATATATTTTGAAATCAGGAGGTGTGATGCCTCCAACTTTGTTCTTTCTCAAGGTTAATTTGGCTATTTGTGGTCATTTGTCAGTCCATACAAGTTTTAGAATTTTTTTTTCTATTTCTGTAAAAAGGTGCCATTGGGGGCTGGGCACGGTGGCTTATATCTGTAGTCTCAGCACTTTGGGAAGCTGTGGTAGGTGGATTGCCTGAGGTCAGGAGTTTGAGACCAGCCTGGCTAACATGGTGGAACTCCATCTTTACTAAAAATACAAAAATTAGCTGGGTGTGGTGGCGCATGCCTGTAATCCCAGCTACCCGGGAGGCTGAGGCAGGAGACTCGCTTGAACCCGGGAGGCAGAGGTTGCAGTGAGCTGAGATCACGCCACTGCACTCCAGCCTGGGTGACAGAGTGAGACACCATCTCAGAAAATAAAAATACCATTGGGATTTTGCATTGAATCTGTAAATTCCTTGGGTAGTATGGATATTTTGACAATATTAAGTCTTCCAGTCCGTGAACATAGGGTATCTTTCCATTTCTCTGTGCCTCCTTTCATTTCTTTTTTTTTTTTTTTTTTAATTTTTTATTTCCATAGATTTTTGGGGAACAGGTGGTATTTGGTTACACGAGTAAGTTCTTTAGTGGTGATTTGTGAGATTTTGGTGCAGCCATCACCCAAGCAGTCCCCAAAGTCCATTGTGTCATTCTTATGCCTTTGCATCCTCATAGCTTATCTCCCACTTACGAGTGAGAACATATGATGTTTGATTTTCTGTTCCTGAGTTACTTCACTTAGAATAATAGTCTCCAGTTCCATCCAGGTTGCTGCAAATGCCATTAATTTATTCCTTTTTATGGCTGAATAGTATTCTATTGTGTATATATACAACAGTTTTTTTATCCACTTGTTTATTGATGGGCATTTGGATTGGTTCCCCATTTTTCAATTGCAAATTGTGCTGCTATAAACATGGATGTGCAAGTATCTTTTTTGTATAATGACTTCTTTTCCTCTGGGAAGATACCCAGTAGTGGTATTGCTGGATCAAATGGTAGATCTACTTTTAGTTCTTTAATGAGTCTCCACACTGTTTTCCATAGTGATTTTACTAGTTTACATTCTCACCAGCAGTGCAGAAGTGTTCCCTTTTCACTGCATCCATGCCAACATCTATTATTTTTTGAGTTTTTGATTATGGTCGTTCTTGCAGGAGTAAGATGGTATCACATTGTGGTTTTGGTTTGCTTTTCCCTGATAATTAGTGATGTTGAGCATTTTTTCATAGGTTTGATGGCTATTTGTATATCTTCTTTTTAGAATTGTCTATGTCCTTAGCCCAATTTTGATGGGATTGTTTGTTTTTCTCTTGCTAATTTGTTTGAGTTCATTGTAGATTCTGGATATCAGTCCTTTGTCAGATGTATAGATTGTAAAGATTTTCTCCCACTCTATAGGTTGTCTCTTTACTCTGCTGACTGTTCCTTTTGCCTTGCAAAAACCCTTTAGTTTAACTAAGTCTCAGCTATTTATCTTTGCTTTTATTGCATTTGTTTTTGGATTCTTAGTCATAAAATCCTTTCCTAAGCCAATATCTAGAAGAGCTTTTCTGATGTTATCTTCTAGAATTTTTATAGTTTCAGGTCTTAGATTTAAATCCTTGATCCATCTTGAGTTGATTTTTATATAAGGTGAGAGATGAGGATCCAGTTTCGTTCTTCTACATGTGGCTTGCCAATTATCTCAATACCATTTGTTGAGTAGGGTGTCTTTTCCCCACTTTATGTTTTTGTTTGCTTTGTTGAAGATCATTTGGCTTTATTTGGGTTTATTTCTGGGTTCTCTATTCTGTTTCATTGGTCTTTGTGCCTGTTTTTTATACCAGTACCATGCTTTTTAGTGACTATGGCCTTGTAGTATAGTTTGAAATCAGGTAATTTGATGCCTCCAGATTTGTTCTTTTTGCTCAGACTTGCTTTGGCTATGTGGGCTCTTTTTTGGTTCCAATGAATTTTAGGATTCTTTTTACTAGTTCTGTGAAGAATGATGGTGGTATTTGGATGGGAATTGTTTGGAATTTGTAGATAGCTTTTGGCAGTATGGTCATTTTCCACAGCATTGATTCTACCCATCCATGAGCATGGGATGTGTTTTCATTTGTTTGTGTCATCTACGATTTCTTTCAGCAGTGTTTTGTAGTTTTCCTTGTAGAGGGCTTTCACCTTCTTGTTTAGGTATATTCCCAAGTGTTTTATTTGTTTATTTTGCAGCTATTGTAAAAGGGGTTGAGTTCTTGATTTGATTCTCTGGTTGGTCGCTGTTGATGTATAGGAGAGCTACTGATTTGTGTACATGAATTTAGTATCCTGAAACTTTGCTGAATTCATTTATCAGTTATAGGAGCTACTTAGAGGAGTCTTTAGGGTTTTCTAGGTATACAGTCGTATCATCAGTATACAGCAACAGTTTGATTTCCTCTTTACTGATTTGGATGCCCTTTATTTCTTTCTCCTATTTGATTGCTCTGGTTAGGTCTTGCAGTACTATGTTGAATAGAAGTGGTAAGAGTGGGCATCCTTGTCTTGTTCTAGTTCTCAGAGGGAATGCTTTCAACTTTTCCCCATTCAGTGTTATGTTGGCTGTGGGTTTGTCATAGATGGCTTTTATTACATAGAGATATGTTCCTTGTGTGTCGATTTTGCTAAAGGTTTATAAAGGATGCTGGATTTTGTCAAATGCTTTTTCTGTGTTTTTTGATGCAGATCATGAGATGATCATGTAATTTTTAATTCTGTTTATGTGATGTACCACATTTATTGACTTGCATATGTTAAACCATCCCTACATCCAACATCATATCTTTTTGATATGTTTTTGGATTCAGTTAACTAGTATTTTGTTAAGAATTTTAGCATCTATGTTCAGCAGGGATATTGGTCTGAAGTTTTCTTTTTTGGTTATATCCTTTCCTGGTTTTGGTATTAGGATGATATTGGCTTCATGGAATGATTTAGGAAGGATTCCCTCGTTCTCTATCTTGTGGAATAGGATTGGTACCAATTCTTCTTTAATTACCTAATAGAATTCAGCTGTGAATCTGGTCCTGGATTTTTTTTTTTTTGTTGTTGGTAATTTTTTATTACCATTTCAATCTTGCTGCTTGTTATTGATCTATTTGGGGTATCTAATTCTTCCTGATTTAAGCTAGGAGGGTGTATCTTTCAAGGAATTTATTCATCTCATCTTGGTTTTCTAGTTTATAAGGGTGTTCATAATAGCCTTGAATGATCTTTTGCATTTCTGTGGAGTCGGTTGTAGTATCTCCCATTTTGTTTCTAATTGAGTTTATGTGGATTTTCTCTCTTTTTTTCATGGGTAATCTTGCTAATGGTCTATCCATTTTATTTATCTTTTCAAAGAACCAGCTTTTTGTTTCATTTGTCTTTTGTATTTTTGTTTATTTGTTTCAATTTCATTTAGTTCTTCTCTGATCTTGGTTATTTCCTTTCTTCTGCTGGGTTTGGGTTTGGTTTTTCTTGTTTCTCTAGTTCCTTGAGGTGTGACCTTAGATTGTCTGTGCTCTTTCAGACTTTTTCATGTAAGCATTTAGGGCTATGAACTTTCCTCTTTGCACCGCCTTTGCGGTATTCTACAGGTTTTGATAGGTTGTGTCACTATTATTGTTTGGTTTGAAGAATTTTTAAGTTTCCATCTTGATTTCATTGTTGACCCAATGATCGTTCAGGAGCAGGTTATTTAATTACCATGAATTCGCATGGTTTTGAAGGTTCTTTTTGGAGTTAATTTCTAGTTTTATTCCACTATGGTCAGGGAGAGTACTTGGTATAATTTCAGTTTTCTTAAATTTATTAAGACTTGTTTTGTGGCCTATCATATGGTCTATCTTGGAGAAAGTTCCATGCGCTGATGAACAGAATGTATATTCTGCAGTAATTGGGTGGAATGTTCTGTAAATATCTGTTAAGTCCATTTGTTCCAGAATATAGTTTAAATCCATTGTTTCTTTGCTGACTTTCTGCCTTGATGACCTGTTTAGTGCTGTCAGTGGAGTATTGAAGTCCCCTACTATTATTTTGTGGTTGTCTATCTCATTTCTTAGGTCTAGTAGTAATTGTTTTGTAAATTTGGGAGCTCCAGGGTTAGGTGCATATATATTTATGGTTGTGATACTTTCCTGTCGGACAAGGCCTTTTATCATTATATAATGTCCCTTTTTGTCTTTTTTAACTGCTCTTGCTTTAAAATCTGTTTTGTCAGGTATAAGAATTGCTACACCTGCTAACTTTTGGTGTCCATTTGCATGGAATGTCTTTTTTCCACCCCTTTACCTTAATTTGATGTGAGTCCTTATGTGTTAGGTGAGTCTCTTGAAGACAACCAATGGTTGGTGAATTCTTATCCATTCAGCAATTCTGTATCTTTTAAGTGGAGCATTTAGGCCGTTTATATCCAACTAGTATTGTGGCGTGAGGTACTATTCCATTCATCGTGCTATTTGTTGCCTGTATACCTTTTTTTTTAATTGTATTTTTGTTTTATAGGTCCTGTGAGAATTATGCTTTAAAGAGGTTCTGTTCTGATGTGTTTTCAGGATTTAAGATTTATAGCTCCTTTCAGCAATTCTGGTAGTTCTGGCTTGGTAGTGGCAAATTCAGCATTTGTTTGTTTGAAAAAGACTGTATCTTTCCTTCATTTATGAAGCATAGTTTTACTGGATCCAAATTCTTGGCTGGTAATTGTTTTGTTTAAGGAGGCTGAAGATAGGACCCCAATCCCTTCTAGCTTGTAGGGTTTCTGCTGAGAAATCTGCTGTTAATCTGTTAGGTTTTTCTTTGTAGGTTACCTGGTGCTTTTGCCTCACAGCTCTTAAGATTCTTTCCTTCATCTCGACTTTAAATAACCTGATGACAGTGTGTCTAGGAAATGATCTTTTTGTGATTAATTCCCAGGTGTTCTTTGAGCTTCTAGTATTTGGATGTCTAGGTCTCTAGCAATGCCAGGGAAGTTTTCCTCAATTATTCCCCCAAATATGTTTTCCAAACTTTTAGATTTCTCTTCTTCCTCAGGAATGGCAGTTATTCTTAGGTTTGGTCACTTAAGATAATCCCAGACTTCCTGGAGGTGTTCATTTTCTTCTTATTTTCTTTGTCTTAATTCATTCTTATTCTTTTTTCTTTGTCTTTGTTGGCTTGGGTTAATTCAAAAAGCTTGTCTTCGAGGTCTGAAGTTCTTTCTTTTGCTTGTTCAATTCTACTGCTGAGACCTTCTAGAAAATTTTGCATTTCTCTAAGTGTGTCCTTTATTTTCTGAAGTTTTGATTGTTTTTTAGTTATGCTATTTCACTGAAGATTTCTTTCCTCATTTCTCATATCGTTTTTTAAATTTTCTTAAATTGAACTTCATTTTTCTCTGGTACCTTTTAAATTAGCTTAATAACTGATATTCTGAATTCTTTTTCAGGTAAATCAGGGATTTCTTCTTGAATTGGATCCATTGCTGGTTAGCCAGTGTGATTTTTTTAAATTTTTTTTTTTTTGAGGTGTTAAAGAACCATGTTTTGTCGTATTACCAGAATCGTTTTTCCGGTTCCTTCTCATTTGGGTAGGGAAGGCCTACGGCTCAAGGTTGTTGTTTAGACTCTTGTCCCACAGGGTGTTCCACAGATGTAGTACTCTCCCCATTTTTCTAAGGATGTGGCTTCGCGCTAGCCGAGCTATAGTGATTGTTATCTCTCTTTCGGATGTAGCCACAGCAGGTCTACCAGGCAGGGCTCATACTGGGGTTGTCTGCACAGAGTCCTGTGATGTGAACCATCTGCTGTCTGTCCGATTGGGAGCTGCAATCTAGTCCTGCCTCCCATCTGCCATTTTTCCTTCAAATCCAGCCTTTAATTTCTTTCATCCATGTTTTATGGTAAGTTTATTCTTAGGTAATTATTCTTTTTTTGTGCTATTGTAAATGAGATTGTTTTACTAATTTCGTTTTTAGATAGTTTATTAGTGGATGTTGATTTTCTATCCTGTAATGTTATTGAATTTATTAGTTCTTTTTTTTTTTCTTTAAAATTCAGTCTCCATAGAGACTGTCAAAAATTACCAGTGCTGACTATATTGCAAGTCAGCGTGGCGGGGTATCAGGAAAAGTTTTCCATTAGCAATAATCACATCTCAGATAACCCTGACTGGCTACAAAGTATCGTAGCCGCTGTACAAAGCTAAATATATTAGTTCTAACAGTTTTAAAAAGCTGTTAAATGGTTTTTTAATCTAATATTATGTTTTCTATAAATGGACAGTTTTACTTCTTCCTTTCTGATTTGAATGCCTTTTATTTTATTTTCTTGCCTAATTGCTTTAGGTAGGACTTCTAGTACTATGTTGAATAAAAGTTGTAAGAGTGGACATCTCTGCCTTTTGCCTGATCCCAGTGGGAAAGCTTTTAGTTTTTCACAATTAAGTAGGATAGCTGTGGGCTTTTCATACATGGACTTTATTATATTGAGATAATTTCCTTTTGTTTGTAGTTTGTTGACAGATTTTACCATGAAAGGGTGCTGATTTTTTCAGGTGCCTTTTCTGCCTATTGGGATGATCATATGACTGTTCTCTTTTATTCTGTTAATGTGGTATACCACAGTATAATTGATTTTCATATATTGAACCATTCTTGCATCCTAGGGATAAATCCCACTTAGTCATGGCTTATGATCTTTTTAATGTGCTGTTGGATTCAGTGAGCTAGCATTTTGTTGAGGATTTTCTTATCTATATTCTTCATGGATATTGGCCCGTAGTTTTCCCTTCTTCTGGCTTCTTTGTCTGGCTTTGGTATCAGGGAAATGCTGGCTTTGTAAAATGTATATGAAAGTGTTCTCTCCACTTCAGTTTTTTGAAGGCATTTGAGACGGATTGGTGCTGATTGCTCCTTAAGTGTTTGGTAGCATTCATCAATGAAACCATCTGGTCCTGGGCTTTTATTTTTTGGGAGGTTTTTGATTACTAATTCAATCTGCATACTTCTTATGGGTTTGTTCAGACTTTCTGTTTCTTCATGATTTAGTCTTGGTAGGGTATTATGTTTCTAGGAATTTATTCATTTCTTCTACTTTATCTAGTTTGTTGGCATATAGTTGTTTGTAGTAGTCTCATGATTCTTTTTATTTCTTTTCTTTTTTTGAGATGGAGTTTCGCTCTTGTTGCCCAGGCTGTAGTGCAATGGCGCAATCTCTGCTCACCACAACCTCCACTTCCTGGGTTAAGTGATTCTTCTGCCTCAGCCTCCTCCTGAGTAGCTGGGATTACAGGCATTCCCCACCATGCCCTGCTAATTTTGTATTTTTAGTAGAGACAGGGTTTCTCCATGTTGATCAGGCTGGTCTCGAACTCCTGACCTTAGGTGATCCTCCCTCCTCAGCCTCCCAAAGTGCTGGGTTTCCAGGTGTGAGCCACTGTGCCTGGCCTGATCTTTTTTATTTCTGAGACATCAGTTGTAATGTCTTTTTCATTTCTTATTTGAGCCTTATTTGATCTTGAGTCTTCTCTTTTTTTCTTAGTCAAGGGTTTGTCAGTTTTATCTTTTCAGAAAAGCAACTCTTAGTTTTTTTTTCCCCCCTATTTTTCTATTTTTTATTTCATCTATTTCTGCTGTAATCTTTGCCACTTCCTTCCTTCTGCTAACTTTGGGCTTAGTTTTCTAGTTCCTTAAGCTGTAAAGTGAGGTTATTTGAGATTTTTCTTCTTTTTTAATGCCAGCATTTATTGTTATGAATTTATTGTTCCTTCTTACTGCTGCTTTTGTTGCATCCCATAAGTTTTTGCATATTGTGTTTTTGTTATTTGTCTTGATATATTTTATAATTACCTTTTTTTCTTTTTCAACCCAGTGGTTGTTCCAGAATATGTTGTTTAGTTTTCATGTATTTGTAAATTTTTCAGTTTTCATTCTTTTATAGTCAGAAAATACACTTGGTATGATTTCAGTCTTCTTAAATTTGCTAAGGCTTATTTTGTTACCTATCCTGTGATCTCTCCTGGAGAGGGATTTGGAGGAGAATCCTTTGAGAAGAATGTGTAGTTTGATGCCACTGAGGAGAATGTTCTGCATATGTCGTTAGATTCATTTGGTCTATACTGTTATAGAAGTCTTCTGTTTTCTTATTGATCTTCTGTCTGGATGTTTTGTTCAGTACTGAAAATGGGATATTGAAGTCTCCAATCATTATTCTATTGTTGTTTATTTCTCCCTTTAGTTCTGTCAGTGTTTGCTGTATATATTTGTGTACTCTGATTTTGGGTGCATGTATACTTATAATTGTCATATCTCCCCGGTAGATTGATCCTTTTATCATTGTAAAATGACTTTTATTTAAATTTTGTTTTTTATTTCTGCCCTTTGTAAACAAAAACTTGTCCCTTTTATGTTGAGAAATGATGAATGTCTTTGTGTTTCATGTGACAGTTTTTGTCTGATATAAGTATAGCTACCTCTGCTCTCTCCTGATTACCTTTGCATGGAATATTTAATTCTCTCTTTACTTTCAGCCTATGTGTGTCCTTAAATCTAAAGAGAATTTCTTGTAGATAGCACATAGTGGGACTTAAAAAAATATATCTATTCAGCCTTTTACTAGAGTTTAATCTATTTACTTTTAAAGTAATTATTGATAGGGAAGGATTTTACTATTGCCTTTTTGTTGTTGTTAGTCTTAAAGTTTTTTTGTTTGTCATCTTACCCTTTCTTGCTGTCTGCCTTTGGGTTTTGCTGATTTTTTGTATTGATAGGGTTTGATTCTTTTCTCTTTTTTCCTTTGGGTAACTTCTGTATGTGTTTATTCTTTCCTTGTTAAATTACAATTGGAAGTATATCACCTAAGAGATTAGACATCCAAAGGATGTTCTGGTCTTTTTTTTGAGACAGAGTTTTGCTCTTGTTGCCCAGGCTGGGGTGCAATGGCGTATTCTCGGCTTGCCGCAATTTCTGCCTCCTGGGTTCAAGCGATTGTCCTGTCTCAGCCTCCCGAGTAGCTGGGATTATAGACGTGCACCACCATGTCTGGCTAATTTTTTGTATTTTTAATAGAGTTGGGGTTTCTCCATGTTGGTCAGGCTGGTCTGGAACTCCCAACCTCAGATGATCCACCCACCTTGGCCTCCCAAAGTACTGGGATTACAGGCGTGAGCCACTGTGCCTGGCTGGATGTTCCGGTCTTTCAGCATGATTTCTGGTGTTAGTCTTCCTTTTGTTTCCAAGCAAAAGTTATGCAATAAGATAGAATATAAAGTTTTCAAGGGCCTTAAGCTTTTCTTTCCTTCTTCACATGTCCGTAGTAGATATTTGTAGATATTACTTCATGATTATCTTAGGGTTTTGGATATTATATCCATCTATAATAGTGCAGGTTAATTCCCTGAACACCTTAGTAGTAAGATGATTTAAGAAACTTAAGGCATTTTGGGAAAAATAGATGTGAAAGTCTGATGTTCAGAATTTATCTTTGAAAGCCATTTAAAGACAGTAGAGGCTGGGTGCATAGCAATGGCTGTCTCCAGCAATCAATTAGCACCAGCATCTACACCTGGCCCCTGTAACTAATGATTTTTGTTTCACAATAGCTTATGTAGACCCCTCCTCTTTGCCTTTAGAAGTTTCGCCTTCCTTCATCCTATCTGGATATGCCTTTGATCTGTTATAGCAAATATATCCTGGATTGCAATCACCTGTCCCTCCCAAATAAAATTTTCTTTTGAAGAGTTTTTTTCTTTGTCATTATTTTAGGTTGAGATAATCTAGATATAAGTCCCTTATTATCAGACATATGACTTGCAAATATTTTCTATTCTGTGGGTCATTTTTTTGTCTTTCTTGATTGTAGGACAAAAGTTTTAAATTTTGTTGACATTCATTTTCTCTCTCTCTCTTTTTTTTTGTCTTTTGTGATTTTAATGTCATGTGCAAGAAGACTTTGACAACCTAAGGCCATGTAGATTTACTTCTGTACCTTCTTCCAATAATTTTATAGGTTTAGCTCTTTTGTTTAGATCTATGTTCCATTTTTAGTTATTTCTTGTGTATGATGTAAGAAGGGATCCCATCTCCATTCTTTTGCATATAGACATCTGGTTGTTCCAGCACAATTTGTTATGAAGGCGATTTCTCTCATGCCCTCAATTGAATTATCTTGACACTCTCATTGAAAATCAATTGACCATAAATGTAAGGGTTTGTTTTTAGACACTTAATTCTGTTCCTTTGGTCTGTATATCTATCCTTATGCTAGTACTACACTGTCTTGATAAGTGCAGCTTTGTAGTAAGTTTAAAATTGGGGAAGTATGAGTCTTCCAAGTTTGCTGTTTTTTTCCACAGTTGTCTGATTTTTCTGGATCCATTACATTTTCATGTGAATTTAGGATAAACCTATCAATTTCTGCAAGAAAGTAAGAACTAGAATTTTGATAGCAATTATATTGAATTTGTAGATCAATTTGGGAGGTATTATCCCATCAATATTACATTCTCCAATCCATGAACATGTGATGTCTTTGTATATTCAGAAATTCTTTAATGTCTTTCAATAATAGTTTGTGGCTTTCATAGTACAAATTTTACTCCTCTTTTGTTAAATTTATTCCTAAGCATTTTATTATTCTTGATGCTATTTGAAATTTAATTTTTTTTTGTTCTTTTTAAGATAGGGTCTCACTTTGTTCTGTGCCTGCAGTACAGTGACATGATCATGACTCACTGCAGCTTCAACTCCCTGGGCTCAAGTGATTCTTTCACCTCAGCTTCCCTAGTAGCTGGGACTACAGGCATGAACCACCACACCCAGCTAAGTTTTATATTTTTTGTAGAAATGGTGTCTCGCTATGTTGCTCAGGCTGGTCTTGAACTCCTGAGCTCAAGTGATCCTCCTGCCTTGACCTCCCAAAGTTCTGGGGTTACAGGAGTGAGCCACTCTGCCTGGCTGAAATGGAATTGCTTTTTAAATTTTATTTTCAGATTGCTTATTGCTAGTGTTTAGAAAATTAAGAAGTCTTCTTTGATTTTTAGAGCACAAATCAGGAGTTAGGATTTCTATTTGGTTTTATTCCGAGTATATAGAGGCATAGGAAAATATGTTATTTTCTGTTAAAACCTCTTTTCATTGCCTTATTTAACATTTGTTGAGTCTTCATTCGTAACCTCCTGTGAACCCTATCTTCATCCTTCAAGGCATGCAGTATGAATGAATTTAAAAATATATCATCATAGGTTTATTGTTTGAAACATATTAATAGTTTATGGAGTGAAATTTGAATAAGGTGATATTTTTTCACTGACTTATAATTATCATATAGGCTGCTATTACTTAAAGCGCAGTAATTTGGCAAAACCAATACAGATTATTACAACTGGTTCTAATTATGTTTATAAACAGGAGTTAAGATTGTGAAACAAACTCCTTTTGGAGGCACTTGGTTAGAAGAGCATTGTAAATGATACTGATTTTCTTTTCAGTAGCTTTTTTTTTTTTTTTTTTTAGACAGAGTCTCGCTCACGCCCAGGCTGGAGTGTAGTGGTATGATCTCTGCTCACTGCAACCTCCGCTTCCCAGGTTCAAGTGATTCTTGTGCCTCAGCCTCCTGAGTAGCTGGGACTACAGGTGCGTGCCACCATGCCTGGCTAATTTTTTTTTTTGTATTTTTAGTAGAGACAAGATTTTGCCATGTTGGCCAGGTTGGTCTCAAACTTCTGCTCTCAAGTGATCCACCCACCTTGGCCTCCCAAAGCGCTGGGATTATAGGCATGGGCCGCTACACCTGGCCTTCTCTAGCTATTAATAACACTTATTCATACTTTTGCTTCATAGTAAAATTAAAAAGCTCCTACCTTGTTAATCCCGTGCATAGCCTGCTGCAGTGGCAAATATACTGAATGTATTTATTTTAGAAGGAGAAAAATTAAGTCATAAAATAGCCAAAATAAATTTTTTTAAAAAGGAAAATACCAAGTTCTGGTAAGGATGGGAAGCAACCACAACTCTCATACATTGCTGGTATGAGGATGAATTTGTACAGTCCCTTAGAAAAAGTTTGTTAAGTATTTATAAAGACATTTCCAGTATGTCTTTATCAGCAGCCTGAAAACAGACTAATACAGTAAATTCATACCAGGAGAGTGGGGCGATGCTGAAGATGCCCTAAAATGTGGACGTGACTTTGGAACTGGGTAGCAGGCAGAGGCTGGAACAGTTTGGAGGGCTCAGAAGAAGACAGGAAAATGTGGGGAAGTTTGGATCTCCCTAGAGACTTGTTGAATGGCTTTGACAAAAACATGGATAACGATATGGACAATGAAATCCAGGCTGAGGTGGTCTCAGATGAAGATGAGGAACTTGTTGGAAACTGGATCAAAGGTGACAGTTGTTATGTTTTAGAAAAGAGACTGGTGGCATTTTACCCCTGCCCTAGAGATTTGTGGAACTTTGAACTTGAGGGAGATGATTTAGAGTATCTGGTGGAAGATATTTCTAAGCAGCAAAGTGTTCAAGGGGTGACTTGGGTGCTTTTAAAGGCATTCAGGTTTAAAAGGGAAACAGAGCATAAAAGTTTGGAAAATTTGCAGGCTGACAATGAAATGAAGCATAAAAGTTTGGAAAATTTGCAGGCTGACAATGCAATAGAAAAGAAAATCTCATTGTCTGAGGAGAAATTCAAGGTGGCTGCAGAAATTTGCATAAGTAATGAGGAGCTGAATGTTCATTCCCAAGACAATGGGGAGAATGTCTCCAGGGCATGTCAGAGACCTTTGCAGCAGTCCCTCCCATCACAAGCTGCAAGATTTAGGACAAGAAAATAGTTTTGTGGGCAGTGCCCAGGGCCCCCCTGCTCTGTGCAGCCTGAGGACTTTGTGCCCTGTGTCCCAGCTGCTCCAGCTGTGGCTAAAAGGGGCCAAACAACAGCTGGGTGTGTTGCTTCAGAGGGTGGAAACCCCAAGCCTTAGCAGCTTCCACGTTGTGTTGAGCCTGTGGGTGCACAGAAGTCAAGAATTGAGGTTTGGGAACCTCTGCTTAGATTTCAGAGGATGTATGGATGGAAATGCCTGCATACCTGGACAGAAGTTTGCTGCAGGGGCTGGGTCCTCATGGAGAAGCTCTGCTAGGGCAGTGAGGAAGGGAATGTGGGGGCAGAGCCCCCACACAGAGTTTCTACTGGAATACCACCTACTGCAGCTGTGAGAAGAACCACTGTCCTCCAGACCCCAGAATGGTAGATTTGCTGACAGCTTGCGCCATGCGCCTGAAAAAGCTGCAGACACTCAACGTCAGCTGGTGAAGGCATCCAGGAGGAGGGAGGCTGTCCCCTGCAAAGCCACAGGGGCAAGGGTGCCCAAGGCAGTGGGAGCCTACCTTTTGTGTCAGCATGACCAGCATGTGAGACATGGAGTCAAAGGAGATCATTTTGGAGCTTTCAGATTTGACTACCTTGCTGGACTTTGGACTGTATGAGGCCTGTAACTCCTTTGAGTTTCTCCCATTTGGAATGGCTGTATTTACCCAATACTTGTACCCTCATTGTGTCTAGGAAGTAACTAACTTGCTTTTAATTTTACAGGCTCATGGGCAGAAGGGACTTGCCTTGTCTCAGATGAGACTTTGGACTATGGGCTTTGGAGTTAATGCTGAAGTGAATTAAGATTTTTGGAGATTGTTGGGAAGGCATGATTGGTTTTGAAATATGAGGACATTAGATTTGGGAGGAACTGGGGTGCAATGATATGGCTTGGCTGTGTCCCCTGTCTCATCTTGAATTGTAGCTCCCACAATTCTCACATGTCATGGAAGGGACCCAGTGGGAGGTAATTGAATCATGGGGGCAGGTCTTTCCTGTGCTGTTCTTGTGATAGTGAATAAGTCTCAGGAGATCTGATGGTTTTATAAAGAGGGGTTTCCCTGCACAAGCTCTCTCTCTCTTTGCCTGCTGCCATCCATGTAAGATGTGACTTGCTCCTCCTTGCCTACCACCAAGATTGTGAGGCCTTCCCAGCCACGTGGAACTGTAAGTTCATTAAACCCCTTTTGTAAATTGCCCAGTTTTTGGTATGTCTTTATCAGCAACATGAAAACGAATGAATGCAATCCATTTTGAGTTAATTTTGTGGATGCTATAGGGTCTATGTCTTGATTCATTTTCTTGTATGTGGATATCCAGTTGTTCTAGCACCATTTGTTGAATAGACTATTCTTTCTCCGTTGCTTCCTTGACAAAGATCAATTGACCATATTGTGTAGGTTTATTTATGAACTTTCTATTCTGTTTCATTGACCTTTTTCTATTCTTTTCACCAAAATGACAGTCTTGATTATTGTAGGTCTGTAAGTCTCCTGAAGTCAGGTAATGTCAGACCTCCAATATTGTTTTTAATTCAGTTGCCTATTCTAGGTCTTTTGCCTTTCCATATAGTTTTAGAATTATTTTCTTGATATCCAGAAAATAACTTACTGGGATTTTGATTGGGGTTGTATGAATCTATAGAGTAGGTTTGGTAGAACTGACATGTTAGCAACAGTAAATCTTCCTTCTGTTAATGTAGAATATTTCTCTATTAATTTAGATTTTTTTTTTAATCAAGAGTTTTGTGTCTAAGTAATTCTTTTTTGGGGCTGCTAATGTAAATGGTATTTTGTTTTTTTATTTCAAATTCCAGTTGTTAATTGCTTGTATATAGGAAAGCAGTTGATTTTTAGACATTAACTTTTTATCCTGCATCCTTGCTTATTAGTGCCAGGAATTTTTGTTGATTCTTTAGGATTTTCTACATAAATGATCTTGTCATCTGAGAAAAAGATAGTTTTATTTCTTTCTTTCAAATGTGTATTCCTTTTATTTCCTTTTCTTGTCTTATTAGCTAGGACCTTCAGTATGGTACTGAATAGGAGTGTTGAGAGGAGATATCTTTGCCTTGATTCCAATCTTGGGAGAAGATTCTATTTTTTTTTTATCATTAAGTGTGATGTTAGCTGTAGGGTTTTTGTAGATGTTCTTTATCAAGTTGAGAATGTTTCTCTTTATTCCCAGTTTTCTGAGAGTCTTGATCATGAATGGCTGTTGGATTTTCGTCAGATACTTTTCCTGCATCTGTTGATAGGATATGTTTTATCTTTAGCATTCTGGTGTGATGGATTCTATTAATTGATTTTTGAATGTTAAATCACGTTTATATAACTAGGTAATTCTCACTTGATTATGGTATATAATTCTTTTTGTATACTGTTGGATTCAGTTTGCTGATATTTTGTTGAGGAACTTTGCATGTGTGCTCATGAGAGATATTTGTCTGTAGTTTTCCTTTATTTCAGTGCCTTTATCTGATTTTGGTATTAGGGTAATGTTGACCTCATAGAGTGTGTTAGAAAGTATTCCCTCTGCTTCTATTATGTGTAACGTATTTTGTGGAATTGGTGTCACTTCTTCCTTAAATTTGGTAGAATTTAACAGTGAAATCATCTGGGACTGGTGATTGGAAGATAATTGTTGATTCAGTTTCTTTAATGCATACAGAACTCGTGATATGATTTGTTTGACTTGTAATTTTGGTAGATTGTGTCTTTGAAGGTATTTGCTCATCTGAATTTTCAAATTTGTGGGCACTGAGTTTGTAATATTCCTGTAGTACTTTTTTTTTGTTTTAGTGTTTGTGGAAACAGGAGTAATAGCCCCCTTTCCATTTTCAAGTATTAGTAATTTGTGTTTTTTTCTTTTCAATGAACCAGCTTTTGATTTTGAGGATTTTTAAAATTGATTTCCTGTTTTCATTAATTTCTGCTTTTTTTTAAAAACTATTTTTTTTCTTTTGCTTATTTTGGAATTACTTTGCTCTTTTTTTTTCTAGTTTCTTAAGGTGTGGAAGCTTATTCAATTGAGGTATTTATTATTCTTTAATGTAGCCATTCAGTGCTATAAATTTCTCTCTAAGCACTGCTTTTGCTGCATCTCACACATTTTGATAAGGTGTATTTTCATTTTCATTTAGTTCAAAATATTTTAAAATTTATTTTGAGACTTCTTTGAAAGATGATGTGTTTAGAGATTTGTTGTTTAATACTCAAGTTTTCCAGCTATATTTCAGATATTGATTTTTTTTTCAGATATTTATAGTTTAATTCTATTGTGATCTAAGAGCATAGTTGTTAGGAATTACACAGTTTTATATTTTTAAGATATTCTTTATGACCCAGAATATGGTATGTCTTAGTGAGTGTTTTTATGTGAGCTTGAGAAGAATGCATATTATGCTATTGTCGAATGAAATATTATATAAATATTAATTAGATCCAGTTGACTGATGATGCCTTTCAGTTCAACTATATACCCTTACTGATTTTCTGCCTGCTACATCTGTGAATTACTGATAGAAGAATGTTGTAGTCTCCAACTGTAATAGTAGATTCATCTATTTCTGTTAACATTTGTATCTATTTTTTCCTCAGATATTTTGATGTTTCATTATTTCTTCTTAGAAAATTGACCCCTTATTACCATGTATTGCCCCTCTTTGTCCTGATAATTTTCTTTGCTCTGAAGTCTGCCTTGTCTGAAATTAATACAGCCACTGTAGTTCTCTTTTGATTAGTGTTAACATGGTTTGTCTTTTTCTGTCTCTGTACTTTTAATCTGTCTTATATTTAAAGTGTATTTTTTATCGACAACATATAGTTGAATATTGTTTTTTTAATCCACTCATTCTCTTTTAGTTGGTATATTTAGACCATTCATATTTAAAGTGACCATTGATATTATTGGTTTAATATTTCCCATAGTTTTAGCTATTTTCTATTGTCCTTGTTCTTTGTGAGTTTTTTGGGTCTTTTTTTCTGTCTTCTCTGGTTCTAGCTGAGCATTTTATGAGTGTATTTTCTTTTCTCTCTTAGCATATCAATTATACTTCTTTTAAAATATTTTTAGTGGTTGCCCTTGAGTTTACAATTTACATTTACAACTAATCTACCTCCACTTTCACATAACACTATATTGCTTCATGAGTAGTGCAGGTACATTAGGAGAGAATATTCCTAATTTCCCTCTTGCTATCATTCATTTCACTTATCTAGAAGCTGTAATCACCAAATATATTATTGCTGTTACTACTTTCAATAAATTGTTGTCTGTTAGATTAAGGAAAGGAAAATAAAAGATGTTATATAACCTTCACTTATTTCTTCTCTAATGATCTTTTCTTTTTCTTTTTTGTTTGAGATGGAGTCTTTCTCTGTTGCTTGGGCTGGAGTGCAGTGGCACAACCTCTGCCTCTCAGGTTCAAGTGATTTTCGTGCTTCAAGTCTCCTGAGTAGCTGGGATTACAAGCATGTGCCACCATGCCCAACCAATTTTTGTATTTTTAGTAGAGATGGGGTTTCTTATGTTGGGCCAGGCTGATTTCGATCTCCTGGGCTCAAGTGATCAACACGCCTTGGCCTCCCAACGTGTTGGGATTACAGGACTGAGCCACCACACCCAACACTGGCCTAATGATCTTTCTTTACATGGATTTGAATTTCTGTCCTATGGTCATGTTCCTTTGTGAAGATCTTTTAAAATTTCTTGCTAAGCCACCTGAGTCTCCAGTAAAAACAAAAAAAAAAGAAAAAAGTTCTTGCTAAGTAAGTCTATTGGCAACAAATTCCTTCAGTTTTCATTTGTCTGACAAATTCTATTTCTCCTTTGTTTTTGAAGGATCATTTTGCTGGATACAGAACTTTGGGTTGGTGTTTTAATTTTTAATTATTTCCTTTTAACATTTGAAATGTTTTGCTCCTTTCTTTTTGCATGGTTTCTAAGAGAAGTCTGATATAATTCTAATCTTTGCTTCTCTATTTGTAAGGCATTTTTATTTCTGTATTTTCTTTCAAGATACTCTCTTTATCTTTGATTTTCTGCAGCTTGCCTATGATATGCCTACACAGATGGTTGTTTTTTTTTTTTTTTTTTTTTTTTTTTTTTTATTTATATTGGTTGGTGGGGTTTAATTTTCAATTTAATCTTTTTTTATTTTTTTTTTTTCAGCTTGCATTTCATATGCCTAAACATTTTGTTTTTTTTTTTTTTTTTTTTTTTTTTTTTTTTTGTATTTATATTGCTTGGTGGTCTGTAAGTTTCCTAGATCTGTTGTTAGGTGTTTGTATTAATTTTGGCAAATTCTCAGTTATTATCACATGAAATATTTCATCTGTTGCTGTCTGTCTTTTTCAGGTATTCCTGTTTTGTAAGTTATGCCTTTTGTAATTGTTCTATACTTCTTGGCTGTTTTGTTTCTTTTCAGAATTGTTATTTTTTTTTATTTTCAGTCTGGGAAGTTTCTATTGACTTATCTTCTAGTTGACTAATTGTGATATGGTGTTAAGAGGTGGGGAGAGGGGAACATTCTGTAGTCTTGTGATTAGGTCTTAGTCTTTTATTGAGCCTATGCCCTGGTCTGTGACCTTCACAGGTGTCTAGTCTACTGATGAGCTCATCAAAGCATTCTTCATTTCTGTTACAGTATATTTGATTTCTCCCACTAAAATTTTTTTTCTTAACATTTCCATGTCTTTGCTGACATCACACATATATTTTTGAATGTTGTCTACTTTCCATTAGAGCCCTTTGCATATTAATAATTAATTTAAATTCAGCCTCTTATAATCCCAGAATCTCTGTCGTATCTCTAGTTCTGATGCTTTCATCGTCTCTTTGGATTGTGTTTTTTTGCCTTTGAGTGTGCTTTGTAATCTTTTGTGGGAAGCCGGATACAATGTAAGTAAAAGGGATTGAGGTTATTTGGCCTTTAATATTAGATTTTATGTTTATGTGTGTATGAGTTAGGTTGCTTACTGTTTGAAGTAGCTACAGGTTTCAGAGCATATAATTTCCCCTAGTGTTCTTACTTTTATCTCTTCTGTTGTCTTTGCTTTCCCCTAGAAACTACTTCTTAAATAGAATTGGAGCCTTGCAGTTCTTTTAGCTGTAATATCCTGTTATACTGGATCCTGATTGGTATGGTGTTCAGAGGTGCTGGGAGAGGAACATTTTCTAGTCTTGTGATTAGGTCTCAGTCTTTTATTGAGCTGGTGCCCCTGGTCTGTGACCTTCACAGGTGCTACTCAGCTTTTGACCTACTTCCTTAGGTGGAGAAGGCTAGAGGGGGCTGAAGCTGGGTATCTCTTTTCTTTCAGGTTGATTAGGCTCTGATGAAATCCAAATAGGTTGGGCTCTGGGTAAAAATAGTTTCTCTTGCAGACAGGCCTTTCTTGAGGTGAACAGCATGCTCTGGGCATATTTCAGAATGGTTACTTTTTCCTTTTCCTGCTGTAAGCTTGAAGGAATTTTTTTTCATTAACAGTTCCCCTAATCTTTACTCTGAGAACCTGATAGGACTCCTGAAGGTAAAACTTTAAAAAAGTGTGGGAGTCCCCCTGAGACTAGACTTCTGGAGTTTTTATCTCTCTACACTGATCCTCCAGTAATTCATCAATTACAGTTGAAGTGTTCTTACCAGTACTGGCTCTAGCAGCAGGCTTCTGTACAAGAGCTTTTGTCTCTCCACTTAGAGTAGTTTGCCCTGTAATTTTACTTAAGAATTTAAGAAGAGTTGTTGATTTTCAGTTTGTTCAGTTTTTTTTTTTTGTTGTTGTTGTTGTTGTTGTGAGGATAGGAGAGATGACTTCCAAACTCCTTTCATATTAGACTGGAAATTAGAAGCCACTATGTTATCTTTTATGGGTCTATCTTTTACCTTTATGTCTTTGATTTACTTGAGGATTACTTTTAGTGTATGGTATATGATGTATATAGGTTTTTTTTTTTTTTAATTTATTCTATGTGGCCCAGGCACAGTGGCTCACACTTGTAATCTCAGCACTTTAGGAGGCCAAGGTGGGTGGATCACCTGAGGTTGGAAGTTCGAGACCAGCCTGGTGAAATCCTGTCGCTACTAAAAATACAAAAGTTAGCTGAGTATGGTGACAGGTGCCTATAATCCCAGCTATTTGGGAGGCTGAGGCAGGAGAATTCCTTAAACCTGGGAAGTGGAAGTTGCAATGAGCTGAGATCATGCCACTGCACTTCAGTCTCGGTGACAGGATGAGACTCTGTCTCAAAAAACAAAAACAAACAAAAACTGTATTCTATGTGGTGACTTCCTTTGGAGTCATCGTTTGGCAGCTGCTTGAGAATCTTCATTCAATATCCGGTTTCTGCATAGATTTAATCCAGAGGAGTTATTTTAGGACTTTTAGAAAGTGGTTCTGTTTTAATTTTCAATACAGTTTTTGGATGACATGGCAAAAATTAGTTTAAATCTTTTTAAAGCACAGGGTGTGAGATAATAAGGGATAGTGCTTTTTCTTTTAACATTAAGTAATTTGGAATGATCTATCCCTTAATCTGGGTTATATCTCTGTGGAATATATATATATATATATATATAGATAGATAGATAGATAGATAGATAAATAAAATAAAGAGAAGGGAATTTGCATATTACAATATATTAGTGAAATTTTAACATTTTCTACTCTGGCAACTTACAATAAAAAATAAGCATTATTTGTAATAGACTGTTCAAGTTATGTTGTGTATGTAATTACTTCTGTGCTTATCTTCTGTACCTTTTTTGGCAGTTAATCTAAAACAGTTTCTCAACCTTGGCACTGTTGACATTCTAGACAGGTTATTGTTTATTGTCAGGGGCTATTCTGTGCATCATGGGATTTTAATAGCATCTCTGTCCTCTGGCCCCAGATACTAGTAGCATGATTCACCTAGTTGTGACAACTGAACTGTCCCCAGACATTGCAACATGTCTCCTGGGGGGACACTGTTACCCTCATTTGAGAACCATAGGTCTCAACCATATTTAGCAAAAGGCAATAATGTAAATATTTTATTTGGTGTTACTTTTCCAAATAATGTAAAACTCCAAGTGAAGGAATCTTAGATAAATCTCAAAGGATTACTTGAAAACTACTGTGTCAGGGTATAGAAACCTATAATTTTCTAAATCTAATGCATGCATCAGACAGTATAGAAATATACTATACTATCTGTCAGATTGTATAGGAAACCTTAAGAAGAATAAGGCTCCTATCCAACTATTTTCCATAGGCAATCTCTTATTTTTCTTTTCAATTTTTCTAAGTCATTTCTATAATGCTTGGTAGTATTTTTTGGCTTACCAACATTGAACACGTATGTTGACTTCCCAGTACAGACACTGAGGATTTAACTACTTGCTTTCAGATAGGACTTACACTGCGGTCTTGAGTATTCACACTGCTTTGCTTCTCCCATTTCCTCTGGTGTTTATTGTTATATTATTGTTCTTTGTTATTCTTTTGGTTACCCTTTTGAGACCTGGACGAAAATCTTTATTACTTGTTATATTACTTTGTTCCTAGAGGTGTGCTCTTAAATTCTTGAGTGGCAGCTGCTATTATTGTTATTCTTGTTTCTAGTAGTAGTAATGGTAACCTAATTATCTAAAAGTGGAGAATGGTTCTTTATTGTAATATAAATTCCCATGAGTAACAGTATTGAATCAGAGTACATACATATGCTGTCATATTGCTTTCTTGAAAGGTTATTAGAATAAATTTTATTGTATTCATTTTGAAAATAGTGCTTTTCCCCTAAGTATGTAAATACAAGTCATTATTATTGAAACTTTGATTTATTTATACATATAAGGAGGAAGGTAAAAGGGTAAAAATAATCTGAAATTCTACCATTCTGAAATAAGCACATTGTTTCATACCTCTATGTATATCTATACAACTTAAATAATTAATTTTACATTAGTCACATTATATGTTTACTGTTTTTATGTGGCAGTATGTTTAGTTGTTTCTCTCTCTGTTGTTTTTGGCTTACAGTCATGACTTCTTTCTACCCTCTTCTCTCCCCACTCCCCAGCCCCCCAACTTTACCTTTTCCTCAGGAAACCAGTAGGAAGAGCTATCTGATGTATAGTTGCCCATTCTTGTTACTGGGTCTAAAATATTCCACAGCATGTTGTAATAAAGTATAATATTATTGATGACATTAATGAACTTGAAATTTGCTGTGATAATCTTGAAAAACTGAATATTTACCCCTTGCTAAAAGTCTTAGTGTTTTCTGGGAGGAAGTGTTGCTTTGCCTTTATTGAAGCACAAGTTGAAAAACACAGGGCAATTTATTATGGACAGTTTAGTAAGTATGAGGAGAGTATGTATCAGCATGTGTATTGTATTCAAATTAGTTGTTCTAGAGATAGGGCATTGGTAATTTTGTTTACTTCTCTCTTTTGAAGGGTGTGTTAGTCCATTTTGGGTTGCTATAAAGGAATACCTGAGACTGAGTAATTTATAAGGAAAAGATTTATTTTGGTGCACAGTTCTGCAGGCTCTTTGAGAAGCATATTGTTGGCATCTGCTTCTGGTGAGGGCCTCAGAAAGCTTCCAGTCATGAGACAAAGTGAAGTGGGGGTGTCATATGGTGAGAGGGAGCAAGAGGGAAGGGAACAAGAGAGAGAAATGAGGTGCCAAATTCCTTAAACAACCAGATCCTGTGTAAACTGATAGAGAACTTAATCATCACCAAGGGGAGGGCACCAAGCCATTCATGAGGGATCTGCCCCTATGACCCAAACACTCCCACTAGGGCCCACCTCCAATAGTGGGGATCACGTTTCAACATGAAACTTTGAGGGAATGTACATCTAAACCATTTCAAAGGGTGATTTGTTGCAATTACGAACAGTGGAAAACTGAACATCTTTGTGTATATATATATATATATATATATATATCCTTGTATGGGTGTACAAATGTACTTGAAAGGAATGCTTTCAGCTGCAAGCAAAAAAAAAAAAAATACCCAATGTGTCTTTAATCAAATAGAGGTTTTTCTCATAAAATGTCTGGAGGAATGAAGTATTATACATGCTACAACATGGATGAATCTTGAAAACATTATGCTGAGTGAAAGATGCCAGACACAAAAAGGCACATAGTGTATGATTTTATCTATATGAAATAACCAGAATAGACAAATCCATAGAAACAGAAAGCAGATTGGTGGTTATGAGAGTCTAGGCGTGGTAGGTGGCGTATAGAATATTGAATTTAATAAACATATTTGTTTACTAGCTGTCTTAGTCTGCTTTGTGCACTATAACAGAATACTATAGGCTGGATAATATATAATGAGCAGAAATTTATTTGGTGTATCATTCTGGAGGCTGGGAAGCCCAAGATCAAGAGGCTGGCATTTGGCAAGGGTCTTTGTGTTGTATCATCCCATGGTGGAAGGCAGAAGGTCAAGAGAGGGTGAGAGTGAGAGAGCAAGAGGGGGCCAGACTTGTTTTATAACAAACCTGCTCTCAGCATAACTAACCACTCCTGTGATAACATTAGTCAATTTATGAGGATAGAATCCTCATGACCTAATCACTTCTTATGAGGCCCCACCTCAACACTGTTGCTTTGGAAATTAAATTTCAAACACATAAACTTTGGGAAATACACAAACCACAGCACTAATGCAATCTTATTACTTTTTAAAATTAGACTTTACTTTTTAGAGCAATTTTAGGTTCACAGCAAAATTGAGTGAAAGGTACTGAGATTTTTCCATATATACCTTTGCTCCATACATGCACAGCCCTGGCCATTATCAGCATCCCCCACCAGAGTGGAAAATTTGTTACAGTTGGTGACCCTGCCTTGAACATCTTTATCACTTAGATTCCATAGTTTATATTAGTGTTCACTCTTGGTGTACATTCCATGGGTTTGGAAAATTTTATAAGGACATGTATCTAACCTTATAGTATCATACAGAATAGTTTCACTGTCTTTAAACGTCCTCTGTGCTTCTCTGCCCATTCATTCCTCCCTCCCCTCAATCCTTGGAAACAACTGATCCTTTTAGTGTCTCCATAGTTTTGTTTTGCCTTTTCCAGAATATAGTTGGAATCATACAGGATGTTGCCATTTCAAATTGACTTCTTTCACTTAGCAGTATGCATTTAAGTTTCCTCTATGACTTTTCATTGCTTTGCCAGCTTTTAAAATTTTTAACTTTTATTTGGGTTTAGGGGCACAGGTATAGGTTTGTTGTTACACGTCACAGGGGTTTGGTGTACAGATTATTTTATCACCCAGGTAATAAGCATAGTACCTGATTGGTAGTTTTTCTGTCCTCTCCCTCCCATCCTGAAGTAGGCCCTGGTGTCTCTTGTTCCCTATGTCCATGTGTTCTCAATATTTAGCCCCCTCTTATAAATGAGAACATGTGGTATTTGGTTTTCTGTTCCTGCATTAGTTCACTTAGGATAATAGCCTCCAGCTCCATCCATGTCGAGATGATCTCATTCTTTTTTATGACTGCATAGTATTCCATGGTATATATGTACCACATTTTCTTTAGTCTACTGGTGATGGTCATTTAGGTTGATTCCATGTCTTTGCTATTGTGAGTAGTGCTCTGAAGAACATCATGCGTATACGTCTTTACGATAGAATGATTTATATTCCTTTGGGTATGTATCCAGTAATGGGATTGCTGGATCAAATGGTAGTTCTGTTTTTATTTTGTTTTGCTTTGCCTTTTTTTTTTGAGATAGAGTGTTGCTTTGTCACCCAGGTTGGAATGCCATGGTGTGATCTCGGCTCACTGCAACCTCCACCTCCCAGGTTCAAGTGGTTCTTGGGCTTCAGCTTCCCTAGTAGCTGGGACCACAGGTGCCTGCCACCACGGCCAGCTAATTTTTGTGTTTTTAGTAGAGATGGGGTTTCATCATGATCCCAGGTTGTTCTAGAACTCCTGACTTGAAGTGATCCACCTACCTTGGCCTCCCAAAGTGCTGGGATTACAGGCATGAGTCACCACTCCCAGCCAGTGTTTATCTTTTAAGTTCTTGCTGGGGCATAAGCATTCCCTTTTCTCTGCAACCTTGCTAGCAACTGTTTTTTTCTTTTTCTTTTTTCTTTTCTTTTTTTTTTTTTTGGAGAAAGAGTCTTGCTTTGTTGCCCAGGCTGGAGTGCAGTGGCCTGATCTTGGCTCATCATAACCTCAGTCTCCTGGGTTTAAGCAATTTTCCTGCCTCAGCCTTCTGAGCAGCTGGGATTACAGGCATGCGCCACCACGCCCAGCTAATTTTTTTTTTTTTTGTATTTTTAGTAGAGATGGGGTTTCACCATATTGGTCAGGCTGGTCTTGAACTCCTGACCTTGTGATCCGCCTGCCTTGGTCTCCCAAAGTGCTGGGATTACAGGCGTGAGCCACCGCAACAGGCCTTATTTTTTGACTTTCTAATAATAGCCACTCTGACTGATATCTCATTGTGATTTTGATTTGTATTTCTCTAATTATTAGTAATGCTGAGCATTTTTTCATATGCTTGTTGGCTGCATGTATGTCTTCTTTTGAAAAGTATCTGTTCCTGTCCTTTGCCCACTTTTTAGTGGGGTTCCTTTTTTTTTCTTTTTTTTTTTTTTTTCTTTTTAATTGTTTAAGTTCCTTAATGATTTTGAATATTAAACCTTTGTCAGATGCATAGTTTGCAAATATTTTCTCTTATTCTGTAGGTTGTTATTTGTTGATAGTTTCTTTAGCTGTACAGAAGCTGTTTAGTTTAATTAGGTTCCCATTTGTCAATTTTTGCTTTTGTTGCAGTTGCTTTTGGTGTCTTTGTCATGAAGTCTTTGTCAGGGCCTGTGTCCAGAATGGTATTTCCTAGGTTTTCTTCTAGATTTTTATAACGATTTTACCTTTAAGTCTTTACTCCATCTTGAATTGATTTTGCACATAGTGTAAGGAAGGGGTCTCATTTCAGTCTTCTGCATTTTTTTTTTAGTGTTGAATGATCTTCTACATTTTAGTTATTTACCTATTGAAGGATATCTTGATTCCTTCCAAGTTTTGGCAATTATGAAAAGAGCTGCTATAAACATTGCTGTGCAAGTTTTTGTGTGGATATAAGTTTTTGACTTTTTTGGGTAAATACCAAACCTAATGGGATTGCTGAATCATATGGTAAGAGTATTTTCAGTTTTGTAAGAAACTGCCAAGTTATTTTCCAAAGTGGCTGTGCCATTTTGTATTCCTACCAGCAGTTAATGAGAGTTCCTGTTGCTCCACATCCTCACCAGCATTTGGTGGTGTTAGTGTTCTGGATTTTAGTCATTCTAATAGGTGTGTCATCGCAGGTATCTTGTTATTTTACTTTGTGTCGATGTGGAACATCTTTTTATATGCTTATTTGCCATTTGTATATCTTCATTCATGAGGTCTTTGGTCATTTTTCAATAGGACTGTTTGTTTTCTTAACTTTCAGAGTTTTTTATATATTTTACATAGTAGTCCTTTATTAGAGGAGTTTTTTGCAAATATTTTCTCCCAGCCTGTGATTCTCTTTTCATTCCCTTGACAGTATCTGTTTCAGAGCAGAAGTTTTAAGTTTTAATAAAGTCCACCTTATCAATTCTTTCTTTCATGGATTATGCCTTTCGTGCTGTATCTAAAAAGCAATCCCCAACCCCAAGGCCATCTAGATTTTCTCCTTTGTTATCTTTTAGGAATCTTTAGGTTTGTAATTATCATCCATTTTGAGTTAATTGTTGTGAACTGTATAAGGTCTATGTCTAGATTCATTTTTGTGCCTGTGGATGTCCAGTTGTTTCAGCACCATTTGTTGAAAAGGTGATCCTTTCTTCATTACATAGCTTTTCTGCTTTTGTCAAAGATTAGTTGACTGTATTTATTTGGTTATATTTTTGTGCTGTCCTGTTGATCTATATTTGTCTGTATTATTCCAACAATATGCTGTCTTGATTATTGTAGCCTTATAATATGTTTTGAAGCTGGGTAGTGTCAGTCCTCTTTCTTCTTTCTAAAATTCATTTTGTTCATATGCAAATAATTGTACATTTATGGGGTACATTGTGATGTTTTGGTGCATGTATGTATAATGATCATTGTATAATGATCGAAAAGGGGTAGTTAGCATGTCCATTACCTCAAACTTTTTTATCATTTCTTTGTGGTGATAACTTTCAAGATACTTTTTTCTAGGTGTCTTGAAATATACAGTACACTGTTATTAACTATAGCCACCCTTACTATGTAATAGATGACTTTGTTTTTTTTCCCTTCAATATTGTGTTGACTGTTCTGGGTCTTTTGTGTCTCCATATAAAATTTAGAATCCGTTTGTTGATAACTACAAAATAGCTTGCTGGGATTGTAATTGTAATCACATTGAATATACAGATCAAGTTAGGAAGAACTGACATCTTGACAATATTGTCTTCCTATCCATGAACATGGAATATCTCTCCACTAATTAAGTTCTTTGATTTCTTTCAGAGTTTTGTAGGTTTCTCATGTAGATTCTGTACATATTTTGCTAGATTTACAGTTAAGTATTTTACTTTGGTAGAATGCTAATATAAATGGTATTTTACATTTACGTATTTATTTACATTAATTTAATTAATCAATGAGACAGGGTCTCACTCTGTTGCTCAGGCTGGAGTGTAGTGGCATAATTATGCCTCACTGCAGCTTTGACCTCCTGAGCTCAAGTGATCCTGAGGAGCTAGGACCATAGGTATATGCCACCATGCCTGACTAATTTTTAAAACATTTTATTTTTTGTAGAGATGGGGTCTTGCTATGTTGCCCAGGGTAGTCTCAAATTCCTGGCCTCAAGCAGTCCTCCTGCCTTGGCCTCCCAGAGTGCTAGCATTACAGGTGTGAACCACCGTACCCTGGCCTGGTGTTGTGTTTTTATTTTCAAATTTCACTTGTTCATTGCTAGTATATAGGAAAGTAATTGACTTTAGTATGTCAACCTTGTGTCCTGCAACTTTGCTACAATTGCTTATTAATTCCAGGAGTTTTTTGTTGATTTGTTCAGATTTTTTACACAGACGATCCTGTCATTTGTTGACAAAGACAGTTCTGTCTCTTTCTTCATATTTTGTATACTTTTTACTTTTTCTTGTATTTTTTCATTATCTAGGACTCCCAGTATAGTGTTGGAAAAGAGTGGTGGGAAGGGACACACTTGCTTTGTTCCTGATCTTAGTGGGAAAGCTTCAAGCATCTTACCAATAAGTTTGTTAGCTGTAGGTTTTTTTTTGTAGACATTTCTCAAGTTGAAGAAGTTCCCTTCTGAAATCTTATTCCTTAAAAAAATTCACATTTATTATTGTTTATTTGGTTTTAGTTTACTTTTTCTTTCATGGTAAATTTAAGTCTCCTAACTAAAATAGTGTTTTCTTTATCTTTGCCTATTTGGCATTTTTTGTTTGTTTTTTAAAAGATGGGGTCTCTCTCTGTCATCCAGGCTGGAGTGCAGTGGTGTGACCAATAGCTGTGTACTGCAGCCTTGAACTCCTGAGCTTGAGTAATTCTCATGCCTAAGCCTCTTGAGTAGCTGGGACTACAGGTTCATGCAGCTAATTTTTAAAAACTGTAAATTATTTTTGTGGAGATGGGATCTCTCTAGGTTGCCCAGGCTGTCTTAAGTGATCACTCCTGATGTCAAGTGATCTTCCTGCCTCAGCCTCCTGAGTAGCTGGGATTATCGGTGTGAGCCAATATTCCTGTTTTTTTTTTTTTTTTTCCAGGTGGAGTTTTGCTCTTGGAGTGCAATGGTGTGATCTGGGTTCACTATAATCTCCACCTCCTGCCTCAGCCTCCTGAATAGCTGGAGGCTATGGCATGTGCCGCCATGCCCGGCTACTTTTGTATTTTTAGTAGAGACAGGGTTTCTCCATGTTGGTCAGGCTGGTCTCGAACTCCCATCCTCAGGTGATCTGCCTGCCTCAGCCTCCCAAAGTGCTGGGATTACAGGCATGACCCACTGCGCCTGGCCAGTTTTTTTTTTTTCCTGTAGGTATCTTGGTGCTGTGCTTTTTGGTACATGAAGATTCATGACAGTTTTTCCCCATTGTGGTTTACACCATTCTTCCTTAAGTGCCCTGCTTTGTCTTCCTTCACACTTTTGCCTTAAATTCAGCCTTGTCTGAGAGAAAAATAAATTGAATTGCTCACAGTCATTCATACCTGTAATCTCAACTACATCGTGAGTGGACGTGGGAGGATCATTTTAACCCAGGAGTTCAAGGCTGCAGTAAACTATGATTGTGCCACTGCACTTCGGCCTAGGTGGCAGAGCAAAACCCTGTCTCTTAAAAAAAAAATTGTAACCCATCTTTCTTTTTTGTTAGTATCAGTCTGGTATGTCTGTTTATCTTTTTGTTTTCAACCCTTCCGAGTCATTTTGTTTTAAGATATGTATTGTTCTATCAGTGTTTTCTTTTGATAGTTTTTCCTGTTTACAGTTATTGATTTAAATATGTTTCATCTTTAATTTATTACATTATCTTCATAACTATTTTTATTTTCCTTTTACAATATAGTCTGGATTTTTCTATTTTATTTTTGTTGTTGTTAGGGTAATTTCAAAGAAGTATACTTTTAGTTATTTTAGTGGGTAGCTTTATTTATTTATTTATTTGGAGATGGACTTTTGCTTCATCACCCAGGCTGCATTATCTATGACCTCTCTGCTGTGGAATATAAGATTATTGCTTCAAAAATAGTTCACTTGTCTTCTCTCTCAGGATTTTGTTACTTTAAATTTTCTGTTGATACATATTAGATGTATATATTCTTGGGGTACACATGATAATTTGATACATTCATATAATCAGGGCAATTGGGATATCCATCATGGATTTTGTTAGAAATGCGTTGTGATAGCAGTCCTTGAACCCAGTTTATACTCATCACTCTGTTATGATACTTATTCGTCACCTGAAATTAGTTAAAAGCCCACAGGCCTTAAATGAAAAGCTGGGTGGTACAATATGATTATAATGCACCCGTCTGAATTTAGATTCAGGTGTGTTACCTGGAATTTAAGAATATTAGTTTTTAGCGATGTATATTGAATGTATTACTGAGTTACTTACGACTGTGTCACCTCTCAAATACGTAGCCATTCCTGATCAGCATCAGGACTAAAGCCATGCCGCCTCCACCCTCCAGGGCTGAATTGCCTTCTTTCTGGGCTAGCTAGCACAGTAGGACATGCACCCTAGTAGCTGTTTTGCTGTGAGCTCTGAAACAGGGCATGGCTGTTCCTTCCCTGACGAGGAGAAAAGCTCAGTCTGTTCACAGTACCACAAAATGCTAGAACAGAGCCCATCTTTTTTTTTTTTTTTTTTAATTAGGTGTACGTTACTTTTGGTGGTGAGAAGCTGGAGTGTTTTTCTCCTTTTTTTTTGTTAGGAATTTCCTTTTGTCCTGGACATAGGGAGAATAGGCATCATTGCAGCTTTCTTTTATTTCACTCATCCTTCTGTCTCAGGAAGAGACTTACTACTTTAGAGTAGAACCAACTCGTCATCCTACTTTTGAAACTAGAAAAACAGTCTAATCAGTTCTGTGATTTTTGTTTTGGTCTGTTACAGTTGTATTCTTATTTTCATAGTGTGTAGCTTTTTTTTTTTTTTTTTTTTGAGACAGAGTCCTGTCTGTCACCCAGGCTGGAGGGTAGTGGCATGATCTTGGTTCACTGCAACCTGCCTCTCCCAGGTTCAAGCGATTCTCCTGCCTCAGCCTCCTGAGTAGCTGGGACTACAGGCACGTACCACTGTGCCCTGCTAATTTTTGTATTTTTCGTAGAGATGGGGTTTCTCTATGTTGGCCAGGCTGGTCTTGAACTTTTGACCTCAGGTGATCCACTCATCTCGGCCTCCCAAAGTACTGGGATTACTGGTGTGAGCCATCATGCCTGGCCCTAGTGTGTAGCTTGTATTTAAATAGTAATACTTACGTTTGTTTTTAAATTGTTAGCCTTACTTCTACTCTTAAATGAATTATTTTCCATTAGTCTTCATCCTATGCATTTTGGTTACTTGATTTCCTTTTCTCCATTAACTTTGATGCTTTCTCATCTGCCAGTTCTGCACTAACTCCCTGGATCTTTTCTCTTTCTTTCTTTCTTTTTCTCTTTCTTTCTTTCTTTTCTTTCTTTCCTTTCTTTCCTTTCTTTCTTTTCTTTCTTTCTTTCTTTCTTTCTTTCTTTCCTTTTTTTTTTTTTTTTTTTGTGAGGCAGGATATTGCTCTGTCGCCCAGACTGGACTGCAGTGGCCGCATCTTGTCTCATGGCAACCTCCATCTCCCAGGTTCAAGCTATTCTCATGCCTTAGCCTTCTGAGTATCTGGGACTGTCGGCACTACGCAGTACTGACTGTCGTACTATGCAGTCAGTACTGTCGGTACTGACTGTGCCACTACGCCTGGCTAATGTTCGTATTTTCAGTAGAGACAGAGTTTTGTCATATTGGCCAGGCTGGTGTCGAACTTCTGGCCTCAAGTGATCCAGCTGCCTTAGCCTCCCAAAGTGCTGGGATTACAGATGTGAGCCACCGTGCCTGACCTTCCCTGGATTTTATGACACAATTGTGTTTCACCTTTAAACACCGTTTTAAAAAAATTCAGAAACATCCTTTGATCGAAACCTTCCCTTCTTCCAGATTTCTTGGTCAAGTGCTCTTGTTGCAGCTGCTTCTCTGCCGTGTGTTAGCTGATGGATGTTTTCGCTTCTCCTGTCTGTCAGCTTTTACCTTAGTTTCCGTTTTCTCCTTATCTACTTCGGTATTACAGCCAATGATTTCACTCACTCTTGCTGATACCCTAGACCAGGGCTTCTCGCACTTTGGTCAGGGATTGATGTTGAAACCCTGGGAGTAGTAGATGTTACCTATGAAGAGCTTGTGGAAATAGATGGGTGCTCACCCCAGAAATTATAGAGAAGAAGAATATTTAAAGGCTGGCAGGAAAAGGGAAGCTTGCGAGGGAGACTGGGAGAAAACTGAGAAGGAGGAAGAGCACTGACAGAAGTTGCTGCATAGAGCTCAGCTAAAATCATGAAGTGTAATTTTCCTGTTAGGTTTACTGACCACTACCAGGGCACTTTTGAGTTTTGGTTGATGAGTGTGAAGTTCGGTGAGTGACTGGAAGAGTGAGTGAATGGGGAAAAGGTAGAAGTCTACAAGGACAGGCTATTATTTTCTGGAAAGGGGAGGAGAGAGGCTAGGATATCTGTTAGAAAAATCAAGCTTTTAATATTTCTTCAAGACTCTACCTGCATCTGCCTCAGCATCTAGGAATCAGGCTTTCATGTTTTACAGCATCATCGGGCTGCCAGCACTGCTGAGGGTTTTAGCTTGGGCTTGCCTGGAACTTCAGAGGCTATTTAATCTTACCTTGACTCTCACTTCTATTATATTTGCTCCATTTATTCTCCCATATGGTTTACATACTTCTTCTCCCCTCACTCTCCGTATGTATCTGATTTGATGAACTTGCTTCTGTTGCACTGGGGAAACAGAAGCCACCAAAAAATGTCATCATGTCTTTCCACTTTCACCACACATTTACTTAACCACCTACAACTGAACTCAGATATTCTGTCTCTTCTCTCCTCCTTTTTACTGTGGATATATTTTATGTCACTCGCACAACTTGAGCACATTGCTTCAGCAATTATTTCTTTTTTCTCTTGCATCAGTAATTTTTCTCTCTACTGTATTATTCATATAGTCATTTGTAATGCTTTTCATTTTTTTTTTAAAAAACCCTTGACTTCACATTCCCCTTCACATTTTCTTTGCTCCTCTTTATAGTCAAACTCGTGGGAAGTTCTGTGTACTTGCATTTCTGCTGCCAATTATTCTCCTTTCTTAATCTAATTCAGTCAGGATTATACCTCCACTACTCCATCAAAACAGCTCTTGTCAAGGTTACCAGTGACCTCCACGGTGCTCAATCCAGTTGTCAGTTCTTAGTCCTCATCTTTCTTGGCCTGTCAGCAGCATTTGACACTGTTGATAATTCCCTTTTCCTAATAAACTTTCTTCATGTGGCTCTCAAGGCATCTAGTCTCTTGATTTGCCTCCTCCCTTGCTGACTGCTGCTTCCCAGTCAGCTTTTGTGAGTCCTTCTGTCAAACTGATTTCTAAATATTTGAGAGCTCTAGGTCTCTATTCTCAGACTTCTTTTCTCTGGCTATACTTATTCCCTGGGATGGAAATCTCATCTAGCTTCAGGACTTCAAATATCATGTGCTGATGATTCTAAGGTTTTAAAAAATGTATGGCCTGGCTCTTTCTTCTGAATGGTACAGATTTTTATCCAACTGCCCATCCGTCCTGTTGTCCTGAGTGAATTATGTGTATGTCAGATTCAACAGTGTAAGCTATACTTAACTTCTCCCTCAAAACTACTCCTCTTGTAATCGTTCCTGAGTCCTGAAGTGGCAAGTTTGTGTTTCCAGTTTCTCAGGCAAAAAACCTTATATTTATTCTAGCAAATCTTATCATGTCCGCTTTCAAAACGTACCCGGACTCCATCTCTTCTGAGCACCTCCTAGCACAGGTCCAAGTAGCTGCTCTCTGGCTTCCTGCAGTTCTTTGTTGTCTGCTGTCCTTGCCTCTGCCCTGGTCCCTTTCCAGTTTATTTTCTGCGTAGCACTTATAGTGAGCCTTTTGCACTGTGTTAGGTCCTGTCGCCCTCTACTCAGAATCCTACGATGGAATTCTAGCTCACTCAGGGTAAAAATCGACACTTAGTACCTGAGTCCTGCGTGACCTCAATAATGGGCTCCCATTATTCTCTGACCTTGTCTCTTACTTCTGCCCCCTCATTGTTTGAGCACACCAGAGTCATTATTACCTCTGACCCTTGGCACTGCTGTTCTCTCTGCCTCACATATTCCCCTCTTCCTCTAGATTTTTTCATGTCTTGGCCCCTCTTGTCCCACAACTCTTTCCTCAGATGTCACCTTATTAATGAGACATGTCCCCACCCCTGCTGGCACTTCCTGTTCCTCTAACTTTGCGCTAATCATCATCTGACATACTTTATATGTATTTATTGTCTTTTTCTTGCAGTGTACTCTAAGCTGCATGAGGGCAACAACTTTGTTCATTGCTGTGTCCCAGTTCCTAGAAGAGTGCTTGGTATATAGCAAGCCCACAGTAAATAATTGTTCAGTGAATGAATTTAAATCAGCCTCTGTCCTAAATATTAATTCCTTTGGTCATCTAATCTCTCTGATTTTAACCTCATAATTCACTGTGTTTCTGACCAGTCACTCTTCTTTCCTTTGCTCTTGTAGCTTTACTCAGACTTCCATTCCATTGTAAACAATTTCCCCCTTATTCTCAACTTCTTAGAAGACCCCCTTCATATACATTTATTCACCAAGAGCTGGTTTTCCTCTTTGGACCATCTCCTACACTCCAAATAATTTTGGGAGAAGGTAGTGATGCTGTTAACATTTTCATGTCTAGCCAGTGTTCCTAACAGGTCCATGGCTTCCAGCGGCAGGTGATCTTTGATGCCCTTTGCTCCTTTGGGTTGCTGTCAGTATTGTCTTCTGTTCTTCTCCCTTGTGTATTGGAAGAGCTTTGACACACAGCTCGTAGTCCTCCTCTTCATTCTCAGTTTGTCATTCCTACATGATGTGCAGGGAATGTCCGCTATCCTGGTCCAAAGCTGTTCTCAGTCATATGGCTACCAGTACTTCTTCAGAAATCCACACATGGGATATTCCCTAGACTTTATCATCACTTAGAGTGGTTTCATTTGAGAGTCATTTTTTTCCCCCACATTCCACGACAAGCTGTGGCAAACCTTTATTTGTAGCACACTTGGTCCTTGACTGTAATGAGATCTCCTGTTCCTTGACCCATCCTTTTTGGTCAGTCTGTCATTCCCCAGATCTGACAGAAATTAAATTGAAATTAAAGAACTAAACTGATTAAAAAATGGGTGGCCAGGCACAGTGACTCACATCTGTAATCCCAGCACTTTTGGAGGCCAAGGTGGGTGGATCACCTGTGGTCAGCAGTTCAAGACCAGCCTGACCAATATGATGAAACCTTGTCTCTGCTAAAAATACAATCAGTTGGGCATGGTGGTGTGAGCCTGTAATCTCAGCCACTTGGGAGGCTGAGGCAGGAGAATCACTTGAACCCTAGGAGGCGGAGGTTGCAGTGGGCCAAGATTGCGCCATTGCACTCCGGCCTGAGCAACAAGAGTGAAACCCTGTCTCAAAAAAACAAACAAACAAACAAAAAAAACGGGCAAAGGACTGGAATAGATGATTTCTCAAAAGAAGACGTAAAGATAACCAACAGGTATATGAAAATATGTTTAACAGTACTAATCATCAGGGACATGCAAATCAAAACCACCATGAGCTATTACCTCACATCTGTTAGAATGGCTATAATCAAAAACACAAAAGATAACAAGGGTTGACCAAGGTGTGGTGATAAGGGAACCCTTGTACATTGTTGATGGGAATGTAAATTAGTACAGCCATTAGGAAAAACAGTGTGGAAGTCCCTCAGAAAATGAAAAATAGAGCTACCATACGACCCAGTGTTACTTCTACTGGGTATATGTCCGAAGGAAAGGAAATGAGTATGTTGAGGAGATGCCTGCCCTCTCATGTTCATAACAGCACTACTCACAGTGGTGAAGTTGTTGAATCAACCTGAGTGTCTGCCTACAGATGAATGGATCAAGAAAATATAGTGTATATACGCAAGGGAGTACTATTCAGTTGCAAAAAAGAATCTTGTCATTTGCAACAACATGGATGAACCTGAAAGACGTTATGTTAAGTAAAATAAGCCAGACACAGACAAATACTGCATGATCTCACTTCTATATGAAATCTAGATATGTTGAACTTTTAGATATAGTGAGTAGAATGATGGATGCCAGGGACTAGGGGTGGGGGCCTGGGGAGATGTTGGTCAAAGGGTACAAAATTTCAGTTAGGTAGGAGGAATAAATTTGAAATCTATGGTATAACATGAAGACTATGATAAATAACAATGTATTATATTTTAAAAATCACTAAGAAGTAGAAGTATTCTCATCATAAAAAATTATAAATATTTGAGGTAATGAATATGCTAATTAGTTCGACTGAGCCATTCCACAATGTATTTTATTTTGAAACATCATGTTTGTACACAGTGAATATGTATAACTTTTATTTGTCAGTAAATTAGGCCGGTTGCAGTGGCCCACACCTGTAATCTCAGCACTTTGGGAGGCTGAGGCAGGCAGATCACTTGAGATCAGGAGTTTGAGACCAGCCTGGCCAACATGGTAAAACCCCGTCTTTACCAAAAAATACAAAAATTAAGGCAGGCGTGGTGTCGCACACCTGTAGTCAGCTACTTGGTGAACTGAGGTGAGAGAATTGCTTGAGTCTGGGAGACAGTGAGCCAACATTGTGCCACTGTACTTCAGCCTGGGCAACAGAGTGAGATCTTGTCTCCAAAAATAAATAAATAAATAAATAAATAAAGCAAAATTAAAAATACAGAATTTAATAATAAAGAAGTCTCTTCTTCAGCTGCCTTTTGGTTTAATATGGAGTATATTTATTGAATAATTATTTTCTACCCACATTGGTTTGTGATTCCTTTTGTATGTTAAACTTTTATATAGTGGAATCTGTTTTATCTGTCAACTTTTGGTGCCAGCACATTCTTTAAATGAATTGAAGCTTTTGATAATGTTTTAATATTTAATAGGCTTAGTAGTTTCTAATTGACTTTATTTTTCAGAGTTGTCAGTGGTGATAGTCTGGTTCTTCACACTTCCACATGATTTTCAAAAACATTTGATCAAGTTATGGAAAGAAAAGTCTCCATTGGGCCTCTTTTATTTTTATTTTTTTAATGGTATTAAACAGGGCTAATTGACCAGTTTATATAAATGAATATTTTGTTAAAACTTTTTTTTTTTTTTTGAAATGGAGTCTTGCTCTTGTTGCCCAGGCTGGAGTGCAATGGTGTGATCTCGGTTCACCGCAAGCTCTACCTCCTGGGTTCAAGTGATTCTCCTGCCTCAGAATCTGGAGTAGTTGGGATTGCAGGTGCCTGCCACCATGCCCAACTAAATTTTTTTTGTATTTTTAAATAGAGACCAAGTTTCACCATGTTGGCCAGGCTGGTCTTGAACTCTTGACCTCAGGTGATCCTCCTGCCTTGGCCTAGCCACTGCACCCAGCCTATATTTTGTTAAAACTTTAGTAAAATGTCCAACATTTTAACTTATTAATAGTTTAAATCTTTTTTTCCTGTAAATGTCACAGATATATCTTCTATTATTTAAAAAAGATATGCAAAAGAGTAAATGATCCGTTAACTTTGTTTTGTTTCAGATATGTTTCCTTCTTTTTGCCATTCTCTACGTTGTTTCCTACTTCATCATCACAAGATACAAGAGAAAATCAGGCAAGTGGAAACATTTCAATCACAACCTTTATTAAAATGCCAAGTGGTCTAGGCATGGTTTATGGGGTATATTAGTACACTTCAGTGTCATAGTGTGTTGAATATGCTGGTGATTGAAGTAAGCAGTTGTCTGCTACTAAGAGAACTAAAAATAACCTCCAGGGAATTTGACTACTCTTAGAGTCATCCTCTTAGTCCAGAGTCCTTGTTTATCACAATTCTTATGTCCAACTAAGAATAGTGCTAGGCTATTGAGTATCTGGGAAACTCTCAAGTTTATGAGGATATTTGGTTCCTTGTGAGTGGCTCTGACTTTGAACGTTTTACTCATCCACATTCCATACCTTTTCTGGCTACTAGAGCATATAGTAGATATTTAGAGTCTCCATAATACTATTTAGTATCCAATTATTAGCATCTTGTATTCTCCTTTTCTTTTTTCATATATATCCTTATCCAGCCAGAGGGACTACCATATCTTTACTCTTTTTTAATGAACTTTGTGCTCATTAATTCAGACTTTTTAGGTCAGGGTTTTATAAGTACTTAAGCAATTGCCTTACTGTCTTTTGTTAAATCTCAGCTGTTTTCTGAAAATCACAGCATTATCTATTTGTAATGTTGGGCTAATAGTAGGTGCTGTATGAATAGTTAATGATTTCTTGATACTATGTTATCAGTTTAAACTTGTGGGACTTTTGAGAGAAATAAGGTTATAATGCTTGCTCTAGTGTATTGCTTTAGTACTGTTACTTGGCTCTGTGACTGCACTAAAGTACCCAATGGATTCTATAACCTTTAAAAATTTTGAAGATACAGATTCAAAATAGTATCTTAGCTATTTTTAAAAATTCATTGGCATGGTTTCATGGACTATAGACACAAAAGGAGAGAGAGAGAGAGAGAGAGAGAGAGAAGATGAATGACTATAAATGCATCATTCTACATGAAATTAGAGGTTGGTGAGTGGGAAACTGGAGATGTATGAGGTGATTTTTAGAGTAGTGCAGGAGTGGTGGAAGAGTGATGAGGACCCTGTACCTAGCTGGTAGAGTGCTGGTACTGGGAATAGAAGTGAAATGAATATGGAGATATTAAAACATTCTTTAAGACTTGATTTTCCCCATGCAAAAAACTTGGTAAAAAAAAAAAAAAAAGACTTGATTTTTTTTTTTTTTTTTGAGACAGTCTCGCTGTGTTGCCCAGGCTGGAGTACAGTGGCATGATCTTGGCTCACTGCAAACTCCGCCTCCCTGGTGCAAGTGATTCTCCTGCTTCAGCCTCCCTAGTAGTTGGGATTACAGGCATGCTCTACCATACCCAGCTAATTTTTGTATTTTTAGTAGAAATGAGGTTTCAACTTGTTAGCCAGGCTGGTCTGGAGCTCCTGATCTCAGGTGATCTGCCTGCCTCAGCCTCCCAAAGTGCAGGGATTATAGGTGTGAGCCACTGTGCCTGGCCAAAACTTGGTGATTAATTGGATGTGAGCACAACAGTGTATAAAAAGTAATTGTAACTATGTTCTTTTGTTGAGCCTTTGGTTGTAAAAGTTCTTTTGGGCATCTTGGAATTAAGAATGGAGATGGACTAATAGAATGGCCCAAATATGTCCTTGATATTGAAGCAGGTGGGTGCACAGAATTCCAGAGACCTGAGCAGAGAGCCTTGGAGGACATTAGGCATATAAGAAGAATGGGCCAGGAGGGTTTGTGGTATTCTTATAATTGGACAGTCTCTTTAGCTTGTAAGTTTATGTGGGAGGACAAAAGAGATTGCTGACAGGCATGAGGAAGAAGGAGAGTATCAGAGTGAAGGCCATCTGCTACTTAAAAAAGATGAAGCAAACTTTATATATATATATATAAATATATATATAATTTTATATATATGAAATTTTAAATATTTTTTAATATATCAATATACTTATATATAGTTATATATAATTTTATATATTTTATTTTTGTATATTATATATTATAAAATTATATATCACATATATATGTATTATACAA
>CAUYLG010038541.1:0-11230 GCA_963573385.1 Cacajao melanocephalus
TACTCTAAAACTGACCACATAATTGGAAGTAAATCACTCCTCAGCAAATGCAAAAGAATGGAAATCATAACAAATAGTCTCTCAGACCACAGTGAAATCAAATTAGAACTCAGTATTAAGAAACTAACTCAGAACCGCACAACTTCAGGGAAACTGAACAACTGGCTCTTGAATGTTGACTGGATAAACAATGGAATGAAGGCAGAAATAAAGATGTTCTTTGAAACCAATGAGAACAAAGATACAATGTACCAGAGTCACTGGGACACATTTAAAGCATTGTCTAGAGGAAAATTTATAGCAATAAATGCTCACATGAGAAGCAAGGAAAGATCTAAAATTGACACCCTATCATCAAAATTGAAGGACAAGATTAAACAAATCCAAAAGCTAGCAGAAGACAAGAAATAAGTAAAATCAGAGCAGAACTGAAGGAGATAGAGACACAGAAAACCTTTCAAAAAATCAATAAATCTGGGAGCTGATTTTTTGAAAAGATCAACAAAATAGACCACTAACCAGATTAATAGAAAAGAGAGAAGAATCAAATAGATGCAATAAAAAATAATAAAGAGGATATCACCACCAATTCCACAGAAATACAAACTACCATCTGAGATTAGTATAAACAATGCTATCCACATAAACCAGTAAACCTGGAAGAAATAGATAAATGCATGGACACTTGCACCCTCCCAAGCCTAAACCAGTAAGAAGTCAAAACCCTGAATAAACCAATAACAAGGGCTGAAGTTGAGGCAGCTGTTAAAATCCTATCAACCAAAAAAAGCCCAGGTCCAGATGGGTTAACAGCCGAATTCTATCAGACATACAAAGAGGAGCTGGTACCACTCCTTCTGAAACTATCCCAAACAATCCAAAAAGAAGGAATCCTTCCCAAATCATTTTATGAAACCAACATCATCCTGATACCAAAACCTGGCAGAGACTCAACAAGAAAAGAAAACTTCAGGCCAATATCCATGATGAACATAGGTGCAAAAATCTTCATTAAAATACTAGCAAACCAATTGCAACAGCACATCAAAAAGCTTATTTATCACGATCAAGTAGGCTTCATCCCGGGAATGCAAGGCTGGTTCAACATATGCAAGTCTATAAACGTAATCCACCACATAAACAGAACCAAAGACAAAAACCACATCATCATCTCAATAGATGCAGAGAAGGCCGTCTACAAAATTCAACAGCCTTTTATGCTAAAAACTCTCAATAAACTAGATATAGAAGGAACATATCTCAAAATAATAAAAGCTATTTATGACAAACCCACAGCCAATATCATACTGAGTGGGCAAAAACTGGAAGCATTCCCTTTGAAATCTGGCATTCCTATTCAATATAGTATTGGAAGTTCTAGCCAGAGCAATCAGGCAAGAAAAAGAAATAAAGGGGATTCAATTAGGAAAGAAGGAACTCAACTGTCTCTATTTGCAGACAATATGATTGTATATTTAGAAGACCCCATCGTCTCAGCCCAAAGTCTTCTTAAAGTGATAAGCAACTTCAGCAAACAAAATCAATGTGCAGAAATCACAAGTATTCCTATACACCAATAACAGACTTAAAGAGAGCCAAATTAAGAACGAACTCTCATTCACAATTGCTACAAAGAGAACAAAATACCTAGGAATACAACTAACAAAGGATGTAAAGGACCTCTTCAAGGAGAACTACAAAGCACTGCTCAAGGAAATAGGAGAGGACACAAACAGATGGAAAAACACTCCATGCTCATGGTTAGGAAGAATCAATATTGTGAAAATGGCCATACTGCCCAAAGTAATTTATAGATTCAAGGCTATCCCCATCAAGCGACCTATGACCCTCTTCGCAGGACTGGAAAAAAACGCCTTCAACTGCACGTGGAACGAAAAGAGAGCCTGCAGAGCCAGGACATTCCTATGCAAAAAGAACAAAGCTGGAGGCATCATGCTACCTGATTTCAAACTATACTACAAGGCTACAGTAATCAAAACAGCATGGTACTGGTACCAAAGCAGATATATAGACCAATGGAACAGAACAGAGGCCTTGGAGGCAATGCCACACATCTACAACCATCTGATCTTTGACAAATCGACAAAAACAAGCAATGGGAAATGATTCCCTGTTTAATAAATGGTGTTGGGAAAACTGGCTAGCCATGTGCAGAAAGCAGAAACTGGAATCCTTCCTGACACCATACACTAAAATTAACTCCAGATGGATTAAAGACTTAAATATAAGACCTAGGGTGTTTATATATGTGTGTGTGTGTATATATATATATATATATATATATACACATACATACATACATATATACATACATATATATATATATAAAATAAAAAAATGAACTAATAACATTATAAATACTGGTTCATCCATATTTGCAGTCTCATTTTCTCTTATTGAGTGGACACTTTCAGTTAACTCTCAGGTTCCCCGACACTCCTTCCTTGGCCCTCACAAAATATCAACCATTTATTTCAGTTTGCATGATATTTTGCTACACAGTTTGTCTACTTGCCCAAATTAAGATGAATTCATTTTCAACATCTTCCTTCAATGCTTTTGTATGTGTAGTGGCAATACAAGCATGCTGCACTCTTCTAATGCCGTGGTTGTTTTGAACAGCAGGAATCGTATTTTGTCTTTGATTTCATTTGTCACCCTTGAGTGAATGCCATATGAGCTTAGTGATACTCTTACATATAATATGTCAGCTGTCCTCAGCTACACTGTTTCATGGCCTTCAACTTGTATTGAAGCCAGAGATAGTACTATTTCTATTATTTAGTGAGGAATGCTTATTTTCCTCTGTATTTCATATGACAATAACATTGGGGAACAGCACTTTTTGTAAAAGAGTGTTTTAAGCAGTATTTTCACTTTACTTAAAATTAGTGCTCTCTTTAAATAGATGTCTGATCAGAATTATTCCAGTGAGAAATGGTGAATTGAAAGTATATGCCTATGGATAATTTTCACTAAATTTACTTTCATTCTTTCAAGGAAATGATAATAATAAATTTCTACCAAAAAATCTCCTTAAATTAATATTACATAATGGGTTAGTGCACAGGTATGATTATTGTTTTTAGGATTTCTGACACTGTACTTATTGAGTCAAAAAGAATGTTACATTGTTTCTGTAAAACAGTGTTTCTTTGGATGACATAATTATGACCAAGAATGCACTAAATTTTAAACATTATAAAAAGAATTATTTATCTAAAGATTTTATAACCATAGTTAAAAAGTTTAGTTAAAATGTATTTATTACAACACCAGTTGGCCAACCACTCACCAGATTTGGTTTTTCTAGTAGTTTCTCTCCCTCATTCCCCTCACTTCTGTCTCTCTCCCTCTCTCTTCCCAGTTCACCTAGATCTTTGTTGAAAATACAAAGATCTGTAAAATACCATCATCATAATTAATTCTCTATCTTTTGATTTTCTGGTCATCCCAATCTTGTGCTACCCTGAAGGACTAGGAAATAGTTTCCATAGTGGTCTGAGTTTATTATATAAAGCCTTAAGATAGAAAATAAACTTATTGTTTAAAGGTATCAGCATATTTTAGACTCAATCATACAACTCAGAACATTTTGTACTCATTAGTATTTACTTCTCTGTTATTGCCATAAATGAACTACCCTTTACAATATTCAATCCTGATAAAATTCTACTTGTATTCATTCCAACAAATGGCAAATCATAAATTAGAATATACTGAGAGGATCTTTAAAAAAAGACTAATTTAGGGGAACAATGGAGAATCAATTAATCTTGCTGAGTTCAGTAAGGAAACTGCAGTGTATGCTATTCAACAGGAGAATATCCTCCTGTGACAGCCGCAATATCCCTCAGGAATCACTGTAGCAGTAAAAAGAGCCCTAAGTCACCAAATGTCCCTCCACTTTTCTACACTCTTATTCTAAAAAATGAGTTCAGCATGGAGTTCTGACATAGTGGTATATTTTCCACACTATATCATCTTATGCATTAACATTTTCAGCTATTAAAAAAGAAAATTTAATAAACAAGGAACCGAAATGACTGCTATTTCTGTTTTGTTCAATATATTTTCTAGAAGTTTTAACCAATGTTAATAATAAAAAAAAATAGGGCATAAAGGAATTGGGAAAAAGTTAACATAATTATAGTTTGCATAGTCCATGACAATTTACTTTGAAAATATTAGAACATTATAACGACTATCAGAACAATTAAGAGAACACAGAAATTGACTGGATGTAAGACAGATATAAAAAATCCAGTAACATTCCTGAACATATGAAGTAAACTGTTTTAAAAGTAGAATGGAGACAATATCTTATTTATAATAGGAACTAATGAAGTATCAAAGACATTTATGGTTGGGTACTTCAACATTCCTCAAAACATTCATAGAACAAATAGGTAGAAAATCAGCAAGGATAGTGAAGGACTTACAGCATCATTACCCAACAGGCTCTTATCAACATTCATAGAACTGTCTGTACAATGACAACAGAATATGCATTTTTTTCAATTGCCCACATAACATATAACAAGATAAACCATATTCTGAACCGTAAAACAAACACCAAGAAATGTAAAAAACTGAAATCATGCACAATGGAATCAAACTAGAAATCAATAATAGATAAATAACAGTAAATCCTTGAAACATCAGGAAATTAAACATACTTCTAACTAATCCATAGGTTAAAGAAGTCTCAAGAGAATCAAATAAATTGAACTGGTGGAAATGAAAACACATCATATCAAAAATTATAGAAAGCCGTTAAAGCAGTTTTGAGAGGGAAATTTATAGCTCTAAATGCTTACCTTTGAAAGAGAAAAGGTCTCAAATCAATGGCCTAAGCTTTTGCATTAAAAAATCTGAAAAGGCAAGCTAGAGGAAGCCGAAGGAAGACAATAACAAATATAGAGCAGAAATTAATCAAGTTAAAAACAGAGAAAATAGAGAATAAATTAAGTAACAACAGATTCTTTGAAAACATCAATGGAATTGACTAAGCACTAGCAAGACTAACAAAGACAAAGGGAAATTAGCAATATTAGAATGAAAGAGAAGATATTTCCGTAGATCTTGGAGGCATCAAAAGGATAATGAATGAAGATGATGAACACCTTATACATGTATATTTAACAATGTACATGAATGAATGAATTCCTTGAAAAGCAAAAACTACCATAACTAATTCAGTGTGAAACAGATACTTTGAATAGTCTGATACTATTAAAGAAATTGAATTTGTAATTTTAAACTTCTCAAAAAAGAAATCTTGAGGCCTTGATGGTTTCACTGAAGAATTCTAAGGTTTAAAATAGAATTAACGTGAATTTGGCAGTTATTTCCAAAAAGTAAATGAAGAGAAAACACTTTTCAATTCATAGAATGCTTTGATGCCAGTATTACCTGATATCAAACCCAAAGATTCTATACTAATAATAAAGTTGCAAATCAACCTTTATGGATATAGATGCAAAATATCTTAATATTATTAGCAAATAGAATTTAGTAATGTAAGGATTAAATGCCACAGCCAAGTGAGATTCGTTTCAGAGATGCAAATATAGCTCAATATTTCAAAGTCTACAAATGTAGTTTATCGTGTTAGGCTAAAGAAGTAGCATCATGGCCAAGTGCAGTAACTCACAGCTGTAATCCCAGCACTTTGGGAGGCCAAGGCGGGAGGATCACAAGGTTAACATTTCGAGACCAGCCTGGCCAATACGGTGAAACCCTGTCTCTACTAAAAACCCAAAAATTAGCCTGGCATGGTGGCGAGTGCCTGTAGTCCCAGCTACTCAGAAGGCTGAGGCAGAAGAATCACTTGAACCTGGGAGGCAGAGGTTGCAGTGAGCCAAGATAATGCCACTGCACTCCAGCCTGGGGAACAGAGCGAGACTCCCTTTCCAGAAAAAAAAAAGTAGCATTACATATCAATTAATACATAGAAAGCATTTGAAGAAACTGAACACCCTTTCATGATGAAAATTCAGAAAACTAGAAAGAGAGAACTTCCTTAATTTGATAAAGAACATCTATTTAAAAAACTCTTAAAACTAACATTATACTTCATAGTGAAAGACTGAATGTTTTCTTTTTGGATTGGGAAGCAAGCAAGTAAGTGTGCAGTTTCCACTGCTATTCAATATGTTGCTGGAAGTTCTAGTCAGGAAAATGAAGCAGGAAAAGAAAATGAAAGGCATACAAATCAGAAAATAAAGAAATACAACTCTCCTTATTTTGAGATTACATGACTTTCTACGTTGAAAATCCAAAGAATTATACAAAAAAATTCTTGAAATTGAAAAGTAAGTCTAAATAAGGTCACAAGATACAAGATAAATATACAAAAGTCAATTGTATTTTTATTTCCAGCAAATACAGAGACACTGAAATGAAAAATACAGTATCATTTACAATTGCTCAAAAAAGAATAATCTATAAAAACATAACTTGTGTACCAGAAACTACCAAAGACTAATGAAAAAAATCAAAGAAAATCTAAATAAATAAGGAAATATACTGTGTTTATGGATTGGAATACCTAACTTAGTCTTTGCTAAGAGATCTCAAGAGCTCTCCAAATGGGTAGACAGGCTTAACACAACTACTACCAAAGTGTCAGTAAGATATTTTTGTAGATATTGACAAGATTACTCTAAACTTACATGGAAAGAGAAATAAATTAGAATAGCTAAAATAATTCTGAAAAGGAATAAAATTCAGTTATCACTCTACAAATTTCAAGATATTGTACAGATAATCAAGCCTGTGTGATATTAGTGGAAGAACAGACAAATCCATCAATTGAATCCATCAATCAGAATAGCCACACAAAATTGCTACCAATTAATTTTTGACAAAAGTGTAAAAGTAGTAAGTAAAAGGCTAGTACATTTAACAAGTAGATTTGAAATAATATCTGTAGGCCAAATAAATAAACCTTGACCTATACCTGACAGCTTTTATAAAAATAAAAATCATATGCTTAAATGCAAAAGGTAAAATTATAAAACTTACAAGGTAAAATATCATAAACATCTTTGGACTGAGATATAGTGAAGAATTTTTGGGCATGGCACCAAAAGCATGATCCATAAATTTAAAAAATGATTAATTGGGCTTTATCAAAGTTAAAACGTGTGCTCTTAAAATGTCTTATTAAGAGGATGAAAAATACCTACTCATTGCCAAAAATATTTGCATAGTACGTATTTGACAAAGGACTCTTACCTAGAATATATAAATAACCTCCTAAACTCAACTATTAAAAGACAAGCAATACATCTAGACAATGGACAAAAAGGATTAAGATTCATTTCACTGAAGAAGATACAAAGATAGCAAATATGGACATTAAAATGATGTTTGAACTCATTTGCGATTAGAAAATGTAAATTAAGACAATAATTATACAGCTGTTAGGAAAACAAATTAAAATGGCGATAATACTAAACACTGGTGAGGATATTGGGAAACTGGATCACTCATGCATTGCTTCTAGGTGTGTATAATGACACAGCCACTTTGGAAAACAGTGTGGCAATTTCTTCAAAAAAAAAATGGACACGTACTTACCATACATCCCAGAAACTGGACTACTTGATATCTATCCCAGAGAAAAGAAAACATATTAAGAAATTAACTGGGTGTGGTGGCATGTGTCTGTGGTCCCAGGTGCTAAGGAAGCTGAGGTGGGAGGAACTCTTGAGCCCGAGGTCAAAGCTGCAGTGAGCCATGATTGTACCACTAAATTTCAGCCTGGGCAACAGAGTGAGACCCTGTCTCCCAAAAGATGTGTGCACAATTGTCCATAGTAGCTTTATTTGTTAACAGTGGAAGAGCCACAAAGTTTCTCAATAGGTTAATCATTAAACAAACTGTGGTATATCTAGATAATACTATTCAGGAATAAAAAGCAATGAACTATTGATACATGCAACAACATGGATTAATCTCAAAAGTATTATATTGAGTAAGAAAAGCCAATCTTAAAAAGGTTATATATTGTTTAATTTCATTTATATATCTTTCTTGAAAGAACAAAATTATAGAGATGGAAAACAGATAAGCTGTTGCCAGGAGCTAGCGACTGCGGGATGAAGCTGGATGGATGTGTTAATAAGGGGTAGCACAAGAGAAACCTTTGTGGTGATGGAGCAGTTCTGTATCTTTATAACAGCAGTAATTACACAAATCTGCACATGTGATAAAATGACCAAGAACTATATACACACATTGTCCAATGTCAACATACTGGTTTTGATCTTATACTGTAATTATGGAAGATGTAATCACTAGGAAAACAGGGTGAAGGGTGTGAAGGCCCTTTCTGTACTACCTTTTAAAGTTCTTGTGAATATCTATTTTTTTCTAAAACATTTAAAAATTAAGTTCTCAAAAAAATAACAAATACATGCGGTCATGCTATGCATAATGGTGTTTTGGTCAATAAAGAAACACATATATGATGGCGATCCCATAAGTTTATAATGGAGCGTATATAGCAACCTGTTATATAGCACTTAATGTTGACATTGCAGATCAAATAGGAGAACTGATTGATATTCAGTAAGGGTACTGGGACATTTGATTTTCCAAATGAAAATATATATATATAAAAATAAAAGTATATAACATCTAGCTTTGTATAAGCATACTCTATGATGCTAACATAGTGACAAAAATCACCTAATGACGGATTTCTCAGAACATAACCTTATTGTTAAATGACACATGACTGTAATGGATTTAATATTAGAGTTCTATGGAGAAATAAAACCAGTAGGATATATGTGTGTGTGAGTGTGTGTGTGTGTCTGTGTGTGTGTATCTCTATATAGTATATATGTATATATATGTATCTATATCTATATATGCATCTCTCTATCGCTCTCTCTCTGTATATATATATATGTATCTCTATACGTCTCCCTTCTTCCAACCAAAGTACGGGGTAGGCAACTGGTTGTCATGGAAATGGGGATCATCCCAATCCCCCTCCCCTTCACCCCACATGGCTGGCCAGTGTTAAGGGTGGCAAGATAGTCTCTGTCCCCACCCCCTTGTACTTGATTGCCTAGCTGTCTTTCACTGCCCCCAACTCTGAGGGGAAAGGGGAGGGGTTTCTCTACAATGACTTTTTTTTTCTTTAAGGAGAAAAATTAATAAACTTTGTTCTGTATGAGAAAAAATATATATGTACATTCAATAAACAAATAATAAATATGTTATTCAGGCTATGTTAAATGCTATGAAGGAAGTGAACAGAATGACATGAGAAAAAAATATGGATTAGTTAGTGAAAGCATCTCTGGAAAGGGAATAAGTGAACGAGGATTTTTAAAGGTGAGAATTAGTCATTCCTGCCAGGAGTGGGAGAAGCATACCACATGGAGGACAGCATATGTAGCCGGTCAGAAAAAGCTTCATAGGTTCAGGAAATGGAAAAATGATATCAGTGCGGCTTAGGGAAAGAGTGCTATGAGATGTGATTTGAGAGAGATGAAGGTGCTACAACATGCACACACAGTTTTGAGGCATGGTAAGAAATTTTAATTCTGAAAGCAATAGAAAACCATTAGAGAGGTAATGTTGAATAGTGGTTATGAGCATGGTTCAAATCCCAGCTTTTTCAAGTATAGTTTCTGTGACTTTGTTGGAGCTACTTATTATCTCTTTAGTTTTCTCATTTTTAAAACAGAAATACTTTATGTCCTTAGGCTTGTTGAGAAGATTGACTAAAAGAATCACGTAAAACATGCTGATGTTTCTGTGGCACACAGTAAGAGATCAAAGTGATACCTATTAGCACTGTCAGAGGGCTTTAAGAAATTGATATTCGATATAAAGGTCATTCTGACTGATCTACTGGGAGTGGATTGAATGGGCATAGAACACATTCCATGTCACAGAATGGAAACATGTTAAGTGTTTGCTGCAGCATTTCAGGATGGTGACAGAAAAGATTAAACAAAAATGCCATCAAAAAGTCTATTTCAAACCTAAGTTTGAGAGACATTGGAGTCATTCATGTGAAGACGTGAAATGAATAGTTGGACATGTCTGAAACTCAAGGAAGAGATGTGGGTTGGATATTATACATTTGGAAGTCAATTAAAACGGTGAATTGGATGTGTTCACTAGAAAGAGTTTAGACAGAAAAGAAGTTCCAGACTTATGGTATAAAGTCTCAGTCTCTCTCTCTCTCTGTGTTTATATAGAGGTACATACATAGACACACATATACATAGAGAGATGTATATGGATACATACATGTGTATCTCTATATATGTATCCATATACATCTATGTATATTATATATCTCTGTATATTTATTGTATAGCGCTATATGTATATTATACAGAGGTTTTGTATATTATATACAGAGATATATGTATCTGTAGGTAAATTTCATGCATATAGAAATATATATATATATATCTGTATGTAAATTTCCTCTTTTTTTTTTTTTTTTTTTTTTTGAGACAGAGTTTCACTCTTGTTGCCCGGGCTAGAGTGCAATGGTGTGATCTTGGCTCACCGCAACATCCACCTTCCGGGTTCAAGCGATTCTCCTGCCTCAGCCTCCTGAGTAGTTTGGATTAGAGACATGCACCATCAGGCCCAGCTAATTTTGTATTTTTAATAGAGACAGGGTTTCTCCACCTTGGTCAGGCTGGTCTTGAACTCCTGACCTCAGGTAATCTGCCCACCTTGACCTCCCAAAGTGCTGGGATTACAGGCGTGAGGCACCTCGCCTAGCCAATTTCCTCTTTTTATCTCTCTAGTGGACTACTGCAAAGGAAAATTTCTTCTCTAAAACTCTTTAAAGAAGTCTCCTCTGTTGCGTGAACATGCATTCAGAGTGACTTGCTGTTTGCAGCTGTGGCTTTTGGTGAAGTGGCGACCAACGCTGTAATATTTTGCAACAGATTACTTCCCATGTTTTACCTTGCTTCCATTTTTACCTCACTCTCAGTACTCTAGATTTATTTTTCCCATGTAAAGTTGTTGGTTTTGTCCTTGCCTCAGCCTGTGGTTTTAGTAGCACCTGAACTAAGAAATAATCCCCTAGAAAATGAAGTTACACATGGTTTTACACTGTTGGTGGGAGTGTAAATTAGTTTAACCGTTGTGGAAGACAGTGTGGCGATTCCTCAAGGGTCTAGAAATAGAAATACCATTTGACCCAGCAATC